>JAESVK010000778.1:2273756-2323752 GCA_017140935.1 Hamamelis virginiana | reverse complement strand
CCCCCCCCCCCCCCCAAAAAAAAAAAAATCAAAAAAAAAAACAAAAATCAACTAAAAAAAATCTAAAAAAGTTGCTTGAGGTTTCTGTAAATAATTCTTTTTTTCCAATTTAGTGTTCTTGGTTTTTAAAGTGTAAGAGAAATTATTTAGTGTTATTTCACATCTTTCTATCCTATGTTTAGCTTTAAAGTGCCATGTTACGTCAAGACACCATTTCATACCCATTTTAGATGGAGAGTAAAGAAGATGAGAAAATGAAGAGAATTCTTTATATTTTAACTCATAATAGCTACCTTGGCGGATGAAGAAGTGCCTGAATAAAAATTTTCAAAAAACTCTCAACAGGACACATTGCCAATATTCTACATTTTGCAAAGCTTTTCCTCTGTGCTCAGCACCCTTGAAACCATGCTTTGCAGGCCATCTTCTCTCTTACCTGTAGCCCCCTACAAATGGAGCAACAATCCCTTTATGAAGACGGCTCAAAACACCTTTTCAATATTTGAATGAAACAGTGCATGATGATCTATGATCAGTGACATTTCAGGTTATAAATTTTGGTCTTTATAATTATAGCTGGTTCAGGCATGATACCGTTTAGACTTTAGACCCAAGTAAGGTTAGCTAGATGATAATAGGGCAGTCTCTATTCTCCAATATTACAAACATTATATTGGATCATCACAAAAAAGAGCGGTGGTGGAGGTGGTGGTTACACAATTCATATCGGCAAAGAGAGTTTTCCTTTGTTTAATTTTATTGTCTTCTTATTTAAATGTGTTATTTTTTATATTTTGCAGGAAAACCCGGATCTCTGGAAGTGGCTAACTGGCCAGGAGCAACCCCCTGAGGCAGTGAACTTAAATCCTGTGAGATATAGCTTAGTTTTCTGTCGCCTTCCCACCAACCCCCCTGCTCCTCTTTCTCAGAATTTCATTCTCATAGAATTATCTATTATTATAGGTGTTCTCTGCATTGCGCAACAAGGTTATGAACAACCTCAACAGCCATGCAGCTCCTGAGACACGGGCAACACCTGGGCAGCCATGGGTGAGAGGATGGGATGATATAAAGAAAGGCCGAGACAGCCCTATATCTGGGAACCAGTAGCCCTGAAGGTTTTAAAGAAATGCGTGCTTTAGAAACTAGTAAAGATTAAAACGGTTCTGTAAATTTAGATTACTATATATACTTTTCTTCGCATGACTAATCATCATAATATGGAATAAGGGAATGCATATGGTGAAGCCAAGATATGTGGGGAGCCTTACCTCCAGGCCGAGGTATCATAACTTGAATTACTCTTTATAATGAGAAATTTGTAGTTCGAATGTTTCCGTCAGCTTTGTATTTGCACTCTTTTCATAAATGAAATCTGTCTTGGTTTGATATATATTATGATAAAATCCATCTTGATATTTGTAAAGTGGTTTGGAGGTTTCTTTGTGGCCTCGTGAAGTTGAGACTTGAGTGTCCCAAAGTGAAACAGATGCAACAAAGGACTCCCTAATGAAGCAAATGATTCTCCCATGGGAGAAGTCAATAGTGGCACTTTTGGGGAAAATATGTAAATAGAGAATAAATTTGCCAACCTCACAATTCTCATCCTCTCTCTCTCTCTCTCTCTCTCTCTCTCTTCATTTTTCTTCTTGTCATGTGATCCTTATCTTTGCATCCTCTCTCTATTCATCTTCGGTTGCATCAAAATCAACAGAGGCAACAGAACTACAGAAGCAACTCCGGCTGCATGGCCGCACCAATTCCATGCAGTGATGTTTATGAACAAGAGCGGAACCCTCCCAAGTATTGAACCTGTGGTATGACTGGCCAAACGGCCGCAACTTCAACATAATCCAAGACCAGCTGGGGAAGCTTCTTTACGACCTGGAATGGGACAACGACACTTCCTTCATCTACACCTTGGACTCTGCCAAGGAATGCCGAGTCGTTCACTTCCCAGTCGGAATCCTTAGCCCCAACTGGCTCGATGGCACCACCTATCTCGGTCAGCGCCACATTGATGGATTCCTCTGCAATGTGTGGGAGAAAGTAGACTTCATCTGGTACTATGAGGACGTCGACACTAAGAGACCCGCCCATTGAGTCTTCTCCTCAGGTGCATACATATTATTCACATTTCACATTCTCTAGAATTGGATCAAAAACTTACTCATTAATGTATTTACACCATGAGCAGCACTTATAGATAGAAATTTTTTTTTTTTTTTTTTGATTGGGCAAATGAAGGATACAGTGCCCATGTGATGACATTTGAGGTGGGAGTTGTGCTTGAGGATGCCAATTGGTAGGCACCTGCTTACTATTTAAGGAGGCTGAGGAGGAGGAGAAGAGCCCTCTGCTTCAATCTCTGCTTGCTGCTGGTTCTCATAGGAGTTCGATGATCCAGAGGGGTTTTTAATTCTCCAATGGGATTATATATATATATATATATATTAGTGTGCACGTTCCACTTGATAATATTTCTATTTTCTAGGGCGGCTGCTTTGTTATTTTCCTCTTTATGGTTATTGGGTAGGGAAGATTTGAACGAAGATCAAGTGCTATTGCTTCTGTGTGTTACAACTGGTTTTTGGCTTCCTTTCCTTGTCATGTTGTTGGAAATTATAAAACAAGATTACCTCAAAATTAAAGAAAAGTGAAGTAAAACAGGTTGAGGTGCAAACTAGATTGTTTTCTTTAAGACGATTCGTGCCATTACAGAAAAAATCAAATGCTATAGTTTCTAACACGTTGCTTTCAGGATACAACAAGTTCAATCACTCACTGTTATTTAATCCAAGCTTGTACAACTTAAAGAAAATATGAAGCTCTCACCTTTCTTTGCCCAAAGAAAAACTTTTAAAAAACCTGAAAATTATAGAGAACCAAAGAGAAAAGAGAGAGCTTGTGAATGGGTGAAAAAAATGCTAGGAAAAGGCCTGTATTTATAGGTGAAAAGGTTTGTAACTTATGCTGAAAATATTAAACAATGCCATTTACTCAACAACTTGTAGGCTACAAAAAATAAATGAGCATGTGACTATTGTGTGCAAAAATTGATTCTGCAAACTTCTTCATTTCTTGCTCACGTGAGGTGCCATGCTTTCTAAATCTTCACCAAGTATGAGTGAATGAGAAAGCTAATAAGCCACTCCATATTCTTTTCTTCTAACCAATGTGGGACAAGAAAGTAAGAAGGTAAGTTTGTTTTTATTAAAATACACCAACACATGTTGTATCAAAAAGTTGCCAAAACAATGGTAACTGGCATGCCCATCAAACAATATATAATTATGTATATCAAATCAATCCCTTTTACACACCATATGATCCCTAATCCAAATTATAAGCTTAAAACATCCAACTCATAGTTATCAACCATCAACACCAAAGCAGGAAACCATTCAGTAAACACCGTTTGGGTTAGTTTTGCTTAAAACCACTTTGAACTCAAAATTCCATTTGATCTCAAAGACGATGTAATAATCACTTCTAAATGGTTTGAGCGATGATGGGATAACTGGCTAAATTAAGCTACCCTTACCTTTTGCTACAAGTACTTCTAATATAAAATTTTTGACATATTTGGACATTACTCTTAAAACATACGACGACAAGACAGTTCTCCAAAAATGATTTTATGCAAAACTAATTCAAATTGGGTCTAAGTTTATCAACAAAAATATATTTCTTGTCAAGTTCATAATCATACATTTTGATTTCAATAATTCAAGATCTTGAATAGAGAGAACCATAATTGTCTTTAGGTACATCCCCATAATCCTGGGGCAACACAATGATTGGAGCATTTATGCTAGTACTCTTCATTAAAATTATTGTAATTTTTTTTTTTATTTCCAGAATACGTCTTTTGCGGCCTATTGTGCTTATGTGCGCTACATTGTACATTCTTCAAACTTCAATGGCTCTTCTTCAATTATAAACCAGCTCTTGTGAGAATGGAGGGAAAAAAGTAGAATGTAATTTGATACATGTTCAAATAAAATAAAATAAAACTACAAGAAATAGTTCAGCTAACTCAAGACAGCAACAAGTTGACAGTTGCTCTTGTTCAAACCTAGTAGGTATTGTTGAGGTAGAAGTATAAACCAGCAAGCACTGCAACTCCAACCACAATTGCAATAGGTAAGGCTCGCCTGCATCAGTTAAACATCATGTTAGAAACTAAACTCATTAAAGGGGAGAGAGAGAGAGAGAGAGAGAGAGAGAGAGAGAGAGGATTATATCGTCCCCTCCATGGTAGAGGAGGGGGATTATGCATACCCAATTGCTTCGTCTCTCTGAAGCTGTGCTTTGCGTTCCTTTCGGACTGCTGTTTCATTAGCATTTTTGGACACGGCAGGCTCGTATGCTCTAAATCTTCTTTTAGGAGCACCACAAACTGCAACATCAATTCTCAAATATTATATATGGACCAAATGAAACTAGGCATCACAACAGTCAGAGCCCGTTAATTTCCACCACGGATTTTGATAGAGAATGATGTAATTTGTGAGGTGAGATCGACCCATGAGAAGAGGTTGTGATAGTCACCATCTCTGATATTCCTTATTTGAAAGGGCTGAGCTAATGTTAGCGCTCTCTCTCTCTCCAAAGGGTGTTGCATTGGGCGGCTCCTCTCCCTATTAGGTGGCTATAATCGTCCCTCAAGCCAAGGAACCTCTCCAACACACCATTTTGTGTGGTATGCCTCCTCCAGTTTGAAGAATAAATTCGCATATCTATAATCATGTAAAGTTGAATAGTCTAATGGTATGAGGACAATTATTATGACGATTAGAGGGAAGGGATGCTAAGAGTTGCTTCTCCTCTGATATGGGTGTCACTCAAACAGGACAGCTCTAGCCTCTAGATTCATGATTACGCAACAGATTAACCAGACCCATTCTCCACATCCCAAGACTTATATTTTATATAAGAAAAAAAAAAAGAAAAAAAAAAGAGGGAAACAGAAAAGACTTCAATTCAAAAGTTATGGGGGATTACCAGGACAGAAGTATTTATCAGGTAATTTCTCAAAGGGAGTTCTTTCATTGTATATATACCTGCATCAAAAAGTGAATTATTACATTAGAATTCAACAACATTCACTGCAAGAGTTTAAAAAAAAAAAAAAAAAAAAGAGGAGAGAGAAACAAGAGAGAGAAGAAAGATACCCGCAGTCGCGACAAATGTAGGATTGCTTGGAGGCGACACGCATGGAGAATCTGGGTGCAGCAGAAGGAAGAGGGCGGCTATGAGGGGAAACCAAGAGATGAAGGGATGGAGAAAAGAAGGATGATCTAAGAGCGAAACGATCGGACTGTTGTCGTAGCCCAACATTGCCGGTGGGAGCTAAAGGGGAAGTTGTGGGCAAAGATTTGGTGGTCTGAAGCCTTGTGGGTGCCGCCGGCAGGGCCATTTCTGTATCTTCTGCTACCTCCTCCTCTTCTTCTTCTTCTTCTTCTTCTTTCTACAGTTGAAAAGAAGAACAGATGAGAAGATAAGGGAGTATTACTCTAATTGGCTGTCTAGTTTCTAGAAAATGCTGGGAAGCGTGTCTTCCATACTCCCCACACAACCTCCCTCTACCCCCTTTCCTTGTCTTTCTTATCTTCTTTACACACTTTCACTCCAAACATTCACTTAATCTATCAATTTTTATTTTTATTTTTATTTTTATTTTAATTATTTTTTTTATTTTTTTCTGTCTAATCTTAAGTCTTTCATTAGAATTGTGCTGATTTCAAATTTTTGTTAATGGTATGTTGGTCCAATAGTATTTGTGTTTTTAGTATAGGGTGTTGATACACATTAGTTAAAATTATAAAAAAGCGTTCCGAACAAATAAATTTATATTGTTAAAATTATAAAGTAAAAATAAAGACATTATGAATTGAGTCTAATGACAGTTTTGCCCCCAGTTCCCTATTTTGTAAGAATGTTACTACATGATTTAATATTATTTTTTATTTAAAAAAAAAAATTATAGTACAAAAGGGAGCAAAATAAGAAACAGAGAACTAGGAGAGAAGATAAAATTGGTCACTTACCCTGTTACCCATCTAGTTCAGTATTTATTCAATGTTTTATGAGTTCCATTATTTTAATAATGGACTGTAGCCTCGTGCCTTTGCAGGTTCACCCAAATTGTTTGATTAGTCGGCCACCTATGTTGTAAATATTTTTCAATTTTTGTGGAGTGTTAGTCTTCCACATGAACTCGGGCTTTATTTTTTCCCCTTTTAACATTCAAGAGGAAGCTACAGGCCAAAATGGAGTCGAATCATTCAATCAAATGGCTGAGCTATGACTTAAAAAAACTAAACAATAATAATAATGAGAATCAAGAACCCCTCTTTATCAAGAGCAGAGCACAAAACAATCTTAAAGTCCAGTATTTACCAAACTTTTCTATTTTATCACATTAGAGGATCAATACATTCACAAGTCACAACAATGCAAGTAAAACAATTGAATTAAACAAAGATCTGTTCTATTTTTCACGCCTAAAATCCCTATGGGCAGGTGATACAATAAAAGCAACAGGAACAATCATACCGATAGTTTCCAGACCAGATTATTATACCCACCTGAAGCAATGTACCACAAATAGCCAAAACATCTAGAACCGTGAAAACGAATCTATAATCTAATACATTCTGGCAAAATGGGGGTTTACACTGTTGATGACAATCAGCACCTTGATTACAACAAGAAGTTTGAAGGCAAGCTCAGGGGCAGAATGCAGAAAAGCAGTTCCTTTCAAGAACATGATGCCACAGCTGCTACCAAGGTTTCAGGTCCCCCACTGGGCCTGCAGTCCAGTTTAAGATCTTCTCACCTTGCTTCAAGTAAATGCTCCTGTCATGTGGTAATTTGCGTGCAAGTCCATTCAGAATTTGATGGAAAGCATCCCCAGGTTGAGCAGGTTGTGGAAATAACATTGCCTGTTTCATTGAAGGATTGGCCAGCAATCTCTGCTTCCTCAATATAACTTCTGGTGGGATAGATGTGAGGATGGTGTCCAAGTTGGGAACATCCTTCTCATCGACAAACACTCCAATATCTTCCCATGGGATTGCATCAGCAAAGGGTAAAACAATGTCATCTGCTATGATAACCGGGATGCACCCAAATATCACCCCTTCAACCAATCTTGGACTCCATGGAGCCCATCCAAGTGGGCACAAACAAAAAACAGCTCGTTGCATGTCTTCATAGTATGTTGCTGGGTGCTCTGTGGAGATGTCAAATAGTGGATTGTCCTTAAAGTTTTCCCACACTGCTGCTCGTGCACCTCTTTAAAATTGAAGAACAAAATTAGATTTGGATTTAGTTATTTCTGCTAAAAGAAATTGTCAAATTAACAGTCATAGGACAAACTGTGGAACTCAAATGATCCCAGTGTTTTAGGTAGCATTTAATACAAATCTTTTTTGTCTTGTTTCTGCCTTTGACATTTCTTTCCCTGGTTTTTGGGATTTTTTTCATAAAATTTTAAATGAGCCAATTCTGAATTTTGAACAGGGACATTTTGAAATGCACGTCTCTATAATATCATGTTTGGAAGAGTCCAAATTTAGCATGAGTACTTTTGTTTTCAATTCCATTATAAAAGATAGATTGATGCCTTCAAACACCATCAAAACAAAATTGAAATATTTCATTTTCGTAAGATGTCCAAACCTTTGTTATCATGTGAGATTGTGAGCTCAGTGAGAAATACCTTGCATAATAACCACCTTCGGGGTCATTTCCGACGTCATAAAACAAACCTCGGAAGTAAACAAAGATGGAGCGAGGAGTATTTTGAGGGATCAAGTGGGTTTGCATTTTCTGTGGAGGAGCATATGGAGGAATAGTGATTGAGCCCTCTTCTAAGCAAACATGATTCCGTTGTCCAAAAGTCTGAACCAAGGTAGCACGTTGGAGCAAGTGAAGGATCCCTCTTTCAATAGCTTTCTCTTCCTACAACAGTGAGAATGACCAAGGAACAATCTAATGTGAGTTATATTATGAAGATATAATCAGTGGCTGGAATATAACACCTTAATTACATCACAGATTACATTTCCAAAGCATCCTGAAAGACTAGAACACGGGCTGTTCTAGAAACCCTCAATAACGCATTCGAAAAGTATGCCCAAAGAAATGGGAGGAAAAAGGAAAGAAGAAGAAAGTTCATACTTGATAGTGAAAGCATGCCCCAAAGTCATGGGGAACTACAAAAAAGTGGTCAGCCCCTTCCGTCCGATTCCAATAAGGCCAATTTGAAGAAATAAGCTGTATTGCACTTCTCATCATCCGCGGCGATTTGAATGGCAAAGGCAGGCCATTTGGTGTCAGGTCACAAGTGGTGTATACAGGAGTATAAAACCAATCAGCCTCCTCAGGATTCAGTGTTCGAACAGGGCTAGATAAAAGAAACCGATGCATAAAGATCTCAGCTGCAAACATGTGGGTGAGGCATCTGGGGTCCTTTTGCAGAATCTTCTTGTTGTATTTGCTTGGAAGCTCATAAACAAAAACTTTTAACCTTCCTACTGGATCATCTTCCAAAACATCGCCGGCACTACCTAGATTTGATGAAACCCAAGAAAAGTTAAAGATCTCACACGCCATGTTAAAGTTTGATAGTTTTAAATATTTTCATTGTTTGCAGATATTAACCGGATAATCTAAACATCCATCCAATAAAATAAAACTTTTTAAATATTGCCTTAGATCTTAATAAGATTATTGGCAGAACCATTCTAGAGAAATGAAACTAATAACATAAGAGAGATAATCTTATTGCAACATTCGAGAGATAATCTTATTGCATCAAATAAAATATAATCATTAATCACCAGTTCACCACCATGCATTGCAACTCTCAACTCAATCAACACTTATCCCAACTACACGAATCCTTTTCACCATTCAGCTCTATCAAGGGCTGTATCGTCCATTAAATCCCTAACGTAAATACTTTCTCACTATCTCTAAGCACGTTGTTTTGGATATTCCTCTTGTTCTTTTGAGGTCTTCAAGTTGAATCAAGTTACCTTTTCGTACTGGTGCATTCCTAGTTCCTTGTTGCACATGACAAAGCATTGCAACACTAGGATGCTTTGTACTTGATTTATTCAAACTCAACGAGTTACTTGTTCAAAGAAATGAAATCAAAATTAAGGAAATAAAATACAATCATAAATTCATTATAGTCGACTCAAGCCGGTTGAGGGTCCCTTTGACTAAACCATGGAAATGCCTTTCATTTAATACCTTTAGAATAATCTTACACATATTATGTTAATATCTAACAAGAACATTTCCTTTTTTGGTCTCTTTCAATTGAGCTATAGTTTAATTATTCAAATGGGAAAAATAATCTATTTAATGACATTTTAGAATTGTAACACCACTCAATCAAGGACAAAAGGACCCTTGCTATTTGCTAACTTGTTTTTGGTGTAGCCTCAACCCATCCTCAACTTAATGGAATTTGTTGACAGGCCCCAGTAAATGCCATGTATAACCAAACAGGCATAATGTCTAAGAAACACCATCTATGTGCAGCCCATATACTAATTATACTTTTACTCTGTAAATTTCCCTTTTTTCTTCCCCTTGAGAAATTTGGCATAGTTGGTTCAATAATTGGTAAAATGTTTAGTTTAACAAAATATTGGCATGTTTTAGTCTACCTCCAATTTTGTCCAGTCTTTATAACATAGCTTTTTGCCATAAAAGCCTTTCCCATTAGGAAGCATGATGCTGAAAGTTCACAATATAACTAGGTACACATATGATTAGTGGCACAAAAAGCATTTGGAGACATCCTCACAACACAAGATCTTGAGGGATTGTCGTGAACTAAATCCAAATTCAGTGAATTATAATAATGCTGAAAACAAGACAAACGAACTAAATGTCAGGCATGACTGGATTTCAACTCAATTGAAAGAGAAGAAATTGGCTTTGTAAATGACTCTTTCTGTTCAGATAATGATTGATGGCATCACTAAAAGTTGGTTCCAAGGCTATTATTACACTACAACATTGTGATATCAGCCATTTTCCTTTCTGCTTTATGCAATTTGCACCTTTTGTTTCCTTAAATTTTATTCAAAGTGCCTCCTCCCAAGTTCTCAATTGGAATTAATAACTCAAATTCTGTGTGGCCATTCCAGTCAGTCAAAACTCATTTCTTCAGTTCAAGCGTAAGCATAAAAACGCCTTACAAATGTCCACATAATCTTCTCTTTATGCTATAAGAAAATTTCCAGCTCAATATAAATAAAAGAAAATGCACACACAAGTTATCCAGAATTAAGGCATTAGAACCAGCGCTTACTACAAATTACAAACCCAGATGATGGTGGTGGATGTGAGTTTTGGGGGAGAAACCAGGAACCCAGAATAATTATGTTGTGATGGAATTTATTACAATCATGTGATATGCATATTTAAAACATACAAGCCCAATAAAACGCGGACATATATACTAAGTAAACCTTCAATATTGGCACCCAAATCACATTTATGCAGAGAAATTATGCAGTTGTGTTGACCAAAAGTTCCCCAAATTCAGGATGCTCAGTAAATCCAGAAAACAGTATGATTACAGTGTCAAACATCCAAATAACAACTCATACGACTTATGCAAAGTCCAAAACATTTGCCAGAGAAATGATCGAATTGGGCCCATACACAACAGAAGTAGATCCCGGAAACCTCCCAAACCCCAATTATCTATCAGGACTCAACAAAGCCACAAAGACCCCCGTAAACAGTAAAACCCTAACTTTCAATGATTGGACCTACGTCACAAGTAAATGACCGAAATTCGCCACAATTTCAAACCCAAAACACGATTAAATTCCACACACAAAAAAAAAAAAAAAACCATAAAGATAAATCAAAGAATTCTTCTGACCTGAAATTCGCTCGGTGGGTTGATTCCGGCGGAGCTCGACAGCATCAACCCTCAACACAAAGGCAGTAAATAGAAACCCAACAAAAGCCCACGTCCAAATCTTCATGTTTAGTTTGTAGAAATCTCAGATCAGCAAGAACGAGTAGAGAGAACCCAAAAGAAGAAGGTGTTTGATGATATGCCCCAGAGACTATGAAGAAGCAAGTAAGAAAGAAATTAGTTACGGGAAGGAGATAGTTAGGATGTCATGAGAAGAGTTGGTTGAAAAAGTTATCTTAGAATTGGGGTTTATTGTGACTGAGAGGCGAAATGTGTGTATATGGGTTTCAGAACAGAGAAGAATGCTTCTCCCTCTAAACTGATTTGCTAAACAAACCCAGGAATCATCTGCTCAAAGCTTCAAATATGTAGTCTGTAAAATTTAAGTCAATTTTGAGAGACGAGAAGCACTGTGTCTGTTTTGTATTTTTGTATTCTCTGGTTTGATGAGAAGTCGATTTCATGTCCCTCTGACTCCATACCCATTGATGCTTTTCATTTTTCAACCTTCAACCTGCCCTTTTTAATCCTTTTTTATTATTTTTTTAATTATAATTTCTCTATGATTTGTGAAGCAAATCATTGTGGTAATGCTGCTGGAACCATCGAATTCAAGCGTAGGAGAGATATTGAGAGAAAAATGACACGTGTCTGTCCACCCCAATTATTCAAACAGTCAAATCATCTAGAGCTACTACGGATAAGTTGGGGTTGTTTGCCAGTTGCCTCTTGCCAATTGCCATTGCCCATTTGGAAATTGGAAGTGTGGGAAATGCCTTGGTCAGCTTTCTTGTACAAGCTTACATAACTATGAAGTGTATACATAATTGTGGAATATAAATTTTTAAAAAATTAAGGGTAGGATTAGATACTATATTTATGCATATCATGTTTATAAAAATTTACGGTGATCCAACAGTTGATTTCTCAGAAATGTCACTAAAAAAAACTGTGATAGTTTTCATCGCAGTTTTTCATAATTATATTTTAAAATTCTAATATTGGATCACAAACTTTTGGCATGTAAGATATCTATAAGTACATTATCTAATTCAACAGTCAATTTTTTAAAATATGCATCTTACAATTATTTATAAACTTCATGCTTACATAACTTATTTACGCACATGCTGACAAAATGAGGACTATTCCAAGTATATGTTAATTGTTGTAAGTATGCAAGTAAACAAAATCTATGCCTGTGATGGGATCAAACAGTCATTCCAGAATTTATGTATGTGGGTGTTTGTGGTTTACTTTTCGTGTTCACCACTCCAAAAATTGCAAACCAAGCTTTTTACCAATTTTGGAGCTTTCAAAAGGTTAACCATTTTACAAGATTTGCATTCCTAGAAATTATATGGATCCTTTAAATTTATTTATTTTTTGATTTGATGTGATAGTTAAATTCGTCTTTGACATTAATAAGTAACTTACTACAATAGTTAGTATAGAATTATCATGTTAATATCATATTATTGGAGTGCAATTTTTAAAGAAATGTACTATCCTCATGTGAGAGCTAAATGAGGTAATACTGTTAACAATATGAATAGCAAAATATTTAAAATAATAATAATTTTATCATGTTAATTATATGTCACATTATATACTAATGGCCTCTAATAGCATGTAATCTCACTTACGTTTTGAATTTAAATAATGGCGCTAATAGCATCTAATCTCACTTAGAGGAGAGATAAAAGTGCGTGGATATTTATTTGTTAATAATAGAGATATTTGAAATTAGGATAGATTTTTATTGTTGAAAAAATTCAAAAACTCATGATAAGAAATTTTTTTTTATTTTTATTTACGAGACTAGTTCAAGATATGGAGTAGCTTTCCCAATTCCTTTGAACTCACAATGAGACACATAACAAACTTTGAAACCTGTATTTGAAAAAAAAAAATGTAGCTTGAAGTCAATCTAGTAGTTGAAATCCTTTAAGGGCGCGTTTGGTAGTCTGGCTTACCAGGTGGGTTTGGGCATCCTCACCCCTTTCCATTGTTTGGATGGTGGGAAATGGGTCAAGTTTACAAGCCGGCGAAGTGAGGATGACGGCCATGGGGAGGAATCTGTGACCTCTAGCAGCTGGTGGGTTCGAGGTTTGGCACCTCGAGTTAGATTTTTATAATTTTTTGTATTGACGAGCGTGCCCTTCAAAATCACAGGCAGTAAATAAGATTTCCACGTCTATCCGAAATATACACATCACCATCTTCATCGACCATTCGATCTACCCACAGTAGATATGGTGGTTTTTTGTGGGAAAGGCGTGGGTCAGATTCTGGTGGTCGCCGCAGCAGCTCTCCTGCTTCGCCTGTTCTCCGGCTCCGGCCCAGCACTCTTGTGACTGATCGTGTATATATATATATATATGTATAGAGCAGTTTTCTACGCTGATGTGGCGGCTCTAGAATTGCTTCCCTCCTTCATTCTCTTCTCTCCTTAATTCTCTCACTTTCTTCATTCTCATTGGTTGATTTTATTTTATTTAATTTTATAAAAATCTCATATTATAAGATAAGTTCTCTCCAAGCAGATAACCTCCACTCTCTCTCTAAGATAAAAATTGATTTCAATTTTGAATTTAGATAATTTATTTTATAAGAGTAATAGGTGAAGGCCCCTCCTCTCTCTCTCTCTCCACGCCTTCTCTCCCTCTCTCTCCAGCAGCCCCATGTCTCTTCTTAGCTTGGATCTTTTTCTCTCTCTCCACAGTTCCACCCTACTGCTGCAACTTTCAAGGACCAGGTATCTTCTTCTTTTTTTCCATCTTTTTCTTTTTCTTCTTCTTTCTCTCTTAGACAATGTTTCTATTTTGTTTCTATTTTTTAAATATTGTTTGTGTGTGTGTTTTTTTGTTTTTTTTTTTTCATTGCCAACCAATATATATACGTATCTTCTTATTTTTCTCCATCTTTTTCTTATACATACGTATCTTCTTCTTCTAATTCTTCCACGGACCAGGTATCTCATATATATTCTATTTTTTCTTTTTTTACTTTTTAGACTGTTTTTTTTTTTACTCTGTGTTTTTTTTATAAACTTTTCGTCCAAAAAAACAATAATAGATTCATTTACATAAATAGTTTTGAATCGGGTTCATTTAAGTAATATTAAAAAATTTTAGGATTATAAACGTAAAATACCCATTATATAAAAATACTTAAGTCAACAAAAAAAAATTCAAAATTTATTTTTTTTATATATAGGTAGTAGTGCAATAACAACAGTACGTACATTGCACATATAATTCTGAAGAGAAGATATATCTTTAAGGAACTAAATATAGTGTTAGTAATTCAATTATGTTGAAATATTTAATCTTATTAGAAATATTTAAATTTATGAAAAAAATTTGTTATTTAAAAAATTTTAAGAAATCAAAATTATGTAGCAATAATATTAAATTAATAAATATGAACTCAAAAGTTTGCAAAATATTCATCTTATAAATTAAAACAAAATTGTTACTAAAAATATTAGCAAAACTATATTTGTTTTTCTATTGAAAATAAGAAATGGAATGTAAATTATATGACACTTTATGATATTTTACAATATTTAATTATTGGAGAAATCGACTATTTAAAAATGAATTAGAATTTATAAAATTTTACAATTTAATTAAAAAGATTTATACTGATTTGTGGGTTTTTATTGTATCATTTTTTTCATGTCTCTTTGTATAACTCTCTTTTATATGCATGGCATATGAATTTTTTTTTTTTTTTTTTTTTTTATGGATTTTAAAATTGTTATGTACTGAATTTGCTTATCATTTTTTCATATCTCAATTTGCTTATTATTTTTTTTCTGTTCTTGGTATGATTCTATTTTATTTTTCTGTAAACTATATTCTTGGTATCATTTTGTTCTTTGTATTGCTTTTATATATTTGACAGGAAAAAATGCGGCCTCCCATTGTACGTCGTCGCAGTATACGCCTTGTAACACCCCAACCTAACAATCGTACTGACCCTTCCGGATAGGTCAACACGTGTCAAGATAGAGGTACAACCTGACCTGCTCATTCATATATCCTTATGAGAGATAAGAAATATAGGCATAATTAACTATATGAAATGTTATGCTCATACAAATGTCCCAAACGTCTTATACAATAATAATAAATCAAATAATAATAATGCCAACATCCCTGGCAAGTAGGTTATGCCACAAACAATGACAAATTCCAAAATAAAAAAAAAACATAAATACTACACAGCTCAATAACATGTAGGTCTAATGCAGAATCGACCATGCAGTCATCTAATAATCCTCGAATAGAGGCTTGTCTCAAATCATGTATGCAAACCCCGAGCCAACCTGTAATCTGCTGCATAAAAGCAGGGGTGAGCTTCCACTTGCTCAGTAGGAATAAGATAACCTCTACAAATAACAATAATACAGCGATACATGGAATATTTTAAATAAACGTAGTTTACATAACGTTTATAAGACAGTAGATAACGCAGTATTAAACTTGTGTGGTCTTTCAGTGAAAAGCTTAAGTCAAGTAGTTCTATATTCAGTCCAAAGTTCAATAACGTAAAATGGTGTGGGTTTTGAACAGTTATAAATGCAATATAATACCCATCAGTTTCGAAGACCAGGCTCACGGAACGTATATCAGGACGTTGTTCTAGGCTAACAAGCCTCCGGCACAACGACAGCCGAAACCGACCACTACGGGGTCTGACCTCTCGAGGATAACCGACCAGTTGCCTAAAACACATGGCCAACTGTCGAGCCACTACGGGGCTATATACTTCGGGTCCGCACTAAGGCTCCACCCAGGACCATGGGCCCTCAAATAGTCTCCCTGTATACCAACTGAGCCCAAACCATGCATAACAGCACGATAATATAAATCATTTTCAAATGGGCAAGAGAAGCAATAAGAATGTACTTTTAAACCAATTTCCAAAGCCAGCAGGTAAAGTTATAACATGTGGCATATATTAAAGTATCGAGTGTTATTTCAAAACAACCATAACCATTATCCAAAAACAGGAGTGAGATAGGTAACCATATGCCATCATATTATATACAAAACAGTCCTCAAGGCACGTCATATTCAAATACATATATATATTCACTTTTGCACCATGGCTGATGTATAACATTCTCATTTCAAAATATTCAATCCAACCCAAAAGTCAAGGGAACAGTTGTAAGAATATTTCAACGCCTTTCATTTATATAAATATATTTAGGAAATCAGGCATATGAGCTTTAGACCAAGTATTTATATTGTGTAGATATAAACAGTTATTACTATATGCCTTTATCAAGTGTTTCCATAAAACATACATATGGAAAGCCTGTTCCCTAGTTTTATATACACATCATGCCCAATTCTAAGAAGCTTGCCAGGAAATACAAACAAGGTCTCAAAACGTTTCATTTCTGTGCCTTAGTTCTCATTTCATAAACATGCCACACAATTCAATAGTCTTTAAACTAGTATATTCCATGTATCTATTTAACAAGCTAATAATCCGTGAGGTTCTCAAACATTTGTAAGTTATACCATTCTCAAATGTGTTTAACATCTATGTTCATGTAGTTCTCAAAAACAGTTGTAAAACAGACATATTATCATTACAGTAAGAGGTTACTTATCCCTACCTCAATGCAACGGTATTTCCAACCCTTTGCGGCTCCACGAGCCTCCCCAATGCGATGCTTATGCACCAATGCAAGTGGTCCTCCAAAGGACCCAAATCAAATCTGAGAAACAGACAATAATGCAAGCAAGAATGATTAAAAGAAAGCACAAGCATCCACAGCTTCAAAGTAAAGCAATACGACTCTCAAAACTGCTCACTCGCAACCCTATGGTTCAAAACCCCAAAATGCCACAACAAAAGACTCAAAACTTCCAAGACATGCTCCCAAGTGTGTCAAGCTACCACACATTGAATTCCATGGCCAAAAGAAAAGTAAAAAGGAAGAAACAGGCCAAAGAAGACAAAGTGCACACGCGAGGGGCAAACCTGGTATTACCAAAGCAACTCTCTTTCTAAAAATATTTTGACCTCAAAACCCCAAGATTTAGAAGGTACAACTCGAGAGCTTTTCGTGCATATAAAGAACGCTCAAATCAGTGTTCATCCGAGGAAGTTATGAATAAAACAAGTTTTAAAGATGAAATGAGGGAAAAAGGGCATTACCGATAATGGCAAAGTGCATTATCAGTAATGCAAGCTCTCTGGTTTGACCCAACCAAGAGCATTACCGATAATGCTCATTGCCATTATCGATAATGCACCTTCCTCATGCACAGACCCGAGCTGCAACAGGGTTTATTCTTTATCTCATTCAATCAAAATACATTTAAACCTTCCAAAACTATGAATTTATTCCCAAAAGGTCTTCACTATGCTAACTCTATTACATGCAAGCTTTTGCTACATAAAATCAATCAAGGAAATAAGTTTCACAAAGACATGAAACCCACGGTTTCATCCTTGAATATCATGTGCAGAAATACAAATCCAAGCTTCTTATAAAACCATATACAAGCCTCTTTACTTCACTAGATTGCAATAATATTAGTTTTAAAAGTGAACATAATCACATGCATATGGATCAACCTTGAACTATACCCTTAAAACTCAAGATTCAAGGTTCACAATAGAGCAGCCAAGGCTGCTGCTCACTGTACCTTTCAACTCAGCCATCACAAAACTCAAAATAGACTATCCCATATGCTAAATCAGTACATACAAGATATAATTATATGGAAACTATCATTTAAACTCAAATGTTTGATTTAAAACCTCATTGCAGTTAAAATCTACTCACAGCAGGTTCATAAACACAAAGTCCATCGTTTGAAACCATTTTAGAGGAAAACCCATCAAGATTTAACATGGTCAAATCTTAAACCCACACACATACCGAAACCACAAGCATATCTAAATTCTTTTCGAATCTTTTTTTTTTTCAAAGTACAGAACACAACCCATAATTCTCATGGAAATCCCAACCTTATCAGTCCGAGCTTAAAACAGAGTAAACAAAGTTTGGGTTCTTCAACACCCATTTCCAAACCATGAATAAACCCATTCAAAATCCACATGCAAGCTTAAAGAAAAAAAAATTATGTATTTCATTGTTCAAAAACAGATCTGGCTCCATAAATCCGAAAATGTAGAGAGAGGAAGGAAACAAAAATAAATTGAGATATGCACGAGCTTACCGTTGAAGAGAAACAAGAGGACTCCGGCGATCATTCCGGCAAGAACCCAGCCACCGGTCCGGCAATCTCATCCCAGTGAGGATTCGGCAAGAAGATCCAACAAGGGACCCTTCTCTAGCTGCGCTCTCCCCCTCGGCTCTCTCTCTCTATCTCGCACTGCTCTCTCTCTCTCTCTCTCGGGTCTGCTCGCAGAAGAAGAGGAAAATGAGGGGTGGGGGGGGTGTTTGGTCACGAGGTTAGGTAAAAGAGGAGGGGTTCTTAGTTTGCAAAAATTTTTTTGTAAAAATTATTTTTAAATCTAACTTGCTTATTTACAAAATTAACCCCACTAAAATTTTAAAATGAGATAGTTAACATTTTATTTAATTGCACATCACCCCAAAATTTCACAGATAATCCCAAAAATAAGCATTAAAAATTTTTGGGTTATCACACGCCTAATAGTGAAAACAATTTTCAAAAGTATTGAAACTAATTATATTTTACCTCATTATTATGTATGGCTTATTTAAAAATATTAATTTTCTTTTTTACAGATATATGACAAATACTGCGGGCAAGCAAATTGAAGAAGATTTGAATTAGTTGTGTTTTATTTTATAGTATTCCTTCATCGCATTAATATTTAATGAATCTTTTATTAATTTAATAAGTTTATATCCCAAAATTAATTTGATTTATACGTACCGTACTACGATAAATAGTAAACATTAATTTCTTTTCATTTTATTACTATCGCATTTAAATTTTTGTTCATAATTCTAATTGTGATTGCCGCACATTGCGTAGGCCGCGCATCGCGTGGGTCAATACTAGTATATATATATATATATATATATAACTTTGTTGGGTGAGATCTGTATTGATTTGAGAAGGGATAATTTGGTAATCATGTTAAATTTGTTGGGATAATACCTTGTCTAAACAAATAAAGGTCAGGCTTCAAGTTTGGTCATCTTATTCATGATTCCCAGCATTCCAAACAGTGGAAAGAGATTACAAAGCTACAAACCCAAACCCCCCTATCAGGACATTCCCGGAAATGAGATTCCTAGCCCGCGTACCAAACGCAACCTAAGAGAGTAAAAGTAAACCTAATATGTCTTTCTTTTTTCACCTTTTAAAGGGAGAAGTTGGGAATTTTCATGGGAAAAAGCAACATATGTGAGGAGGCCACCAACCCTAGTTTCCAATGTCTATGGGCTAGAGCCTAGAGATGGCAACTTAATGTCCAAACCTATGTCCTTGATTTCTTCCATCTTAGGTAAAATGAATGATTCTTGACAGATACTCCTAATAGACCTAATGTCATTTCATAATATAATAATGACCCATGTGGCCATGGTCTATTATAAAAGTTGTTTCATGCACAAACAGCATCACAACTTATTTGCTGTTCTGTACCATATATATGAATGGTTGCATGGTTAAGAGAATTTTGTATTGAGAGGAAATATATATATATATATATATATATATATATATATATATAAATTCAGAACTCTCTTGGGTGTCAATCAAGCTAGCAAGAGTAAGGGTCTGTGATGAATTTTGACAGTAAAAAAGTAATAAAGGAATAACAAAGAACACAATAACATAATATGGATTGGCACGAATAATTTGTTGGTCTAATGGTATGCATCTCCACTTTAAGATAAAGGTTTTGAATTCAAATACATGGAAATATATCAATATCCATTTGTTCATGTATAGTAAGGAAGTTTAGGTCTCGGATAGATTTCTTTAGGGGGAGGGGGGAACAGGCATAATGCGGTTTGGCTACTAGGGCTTACATTCACAATTTTGGAGTTCTGCTTGCTATTTTGATTAGGACAATACTTGACATTTTATGAGTGAAGAGAAACTACTACTCATTTTCATTCATATACATGCATATGTACATCATAATTAATTTAATTTAAAAAAAAAAAAAAATCTCGAATACAAGTACATGTAAATATATTCAAATAACCCTTCTGTTTTTTCCAATCCCCTATAGTCTCAATTTGATAACTCTTCACCTCAACCTTTTTGATAGAAATCCCAACAAATAAGGTAAGTCAACTATGGAGATACAAAAAATCTTCTTAATATACAAATAACATTGACAAGGAAAATCAAATGTAGGCAATTGCCAACAATTAAATCTCGTAAAAACAACAAGAATTATTTTGGCTACTAATAATCAATAGAGTAGTGAGTCCAATATCATGCACTTGGAGAATTTTTTTTTTTTAAACCAAGAAAAATGACGGTAAGCATTAATCCATTATAAAGGATAACTAGCTTCCCAACTAGGTTAGCGCACTAACTCCTCCAAAATCATGTGCCATAGACCCAATATAATTAGAAAGGATGCACTTGGTGATACAATATGTGCTTTTGATGATGAAATCAAAATTGTTCAAATTCATTTTCTACTGTCAAATTTTTATATATTTTTTAAAACCCCTTAAAAGTATTGTGAAAAGCATGTAAGCATGTGAATAAATCTAACAAATTAATACAGTATGCGAAGTAAGATTCTATTTGTTTCTTTTTCGGGTAAAATTTAAGCAACATTATACATCCACATATTGGCTTAATTAGCTGAAAACCGCGTCTTGTTGAAGGATTTAGTTTTGTCTCTCGCAGTTTCTATCTACTTTCTTCAAGTATGGGTATTTGGAATGGGATTGAAGGGGACTAGTCTAATTAAAGATTGAGATATCCATCTGTGTGTGTGTGTGTATATATATATAATCTTACTGTTAATATTTTAAAATCTCTCTCCTAATGAAAATGGACTGATGATGTAAAAAACATAAGATTAGAAGATCGGTTCTGTACATATTCATATAGGGAAGGGATTTTAGAAACATACTGTTAATGACTTTTAATAACAATCAACTTTGAAATTTAATTGAAAGGTGAAAATATTTTAAGTGAGAAAGAGTGTAAAATATCTAGAAGTCTCTATCAATCAATGGCGTTGAGCCTTAAAATAAATGCATGTTGTTGAGCTGCATGGAAATGGAATGATGTGAGACACAAGAAACTCATGAACAGCGACCCTTTGCACCTATTGTGCCTCATCTCATGACCAATGAAAATGAATCAAATCAAATAGTTTTATTTCTTCCAAACCTGCTCCTATGGGGCCAAGGGATTTTTATTTTCTTTTTGTTTTTGTTTTTTTTTTTTTTGTTTTTGCCTATACAAGTATTCTGAACCAACTTGTGCGCATCAAACTAAATCCTGCACTCCAAACAAGACTTGCGCTTTGCGCGGTCCGAGGATCAGATATTAATAGTTAGTGAGAGTCGAATTCAGAACCAAGAGAAATTAAAGATTAGAAGATAGTGGACTAAAATAGTAAAATATGTAGAATTAATGTACATTATACAATAAGTAGTAACTTCATTACTTCAATTTAGTTTAGAAAAGCCGAACTTTACTTAATTATTAATACTTTATTCCAATTCAAAAATTTGAAGATATTTTTTATTTACTGTAATTTGAGCTAAGCAGGAAAAATGACATAAATTCATATCTAATAAATCATATTTCATTTCAATACATTTACAATTATCATTAACAAAGTTCCATATTTTAAAAGCATTGCATGATGGTTTTATTATCAAAATACGCCCTCTCAATTAAACTATCATTTATCAATTAATGTAATGCATTCTATACAATATTAGTAGAGAGAAGTAGGAAACTAAAATAAAAAGGATAAAAATGAAATTCCAAGGGAGTCAAAATCAAAATTGCCCCATCACTGTACACTAGCTTCATACCTGGGGGGTGTGCCTACCTACCTTACTCCAATTCAATAACTACCAAAGTGCAAAACTAGAACCAACCCACTGCGCAACATAAATGAATTCGCGCAGTTGAACATGGACCGCTATGATTTGTTTGGTTGAGAATTCCATATTTTCCTAAGCAAGGCATCCATCGCTTTGCCTACATTACTCAGTTAATTAAGCTCACTTTTTCAAGTCTTTCTCTCCCCATCGCTGAATAATTTCTACTCTTCTCCCCCATTCTCTCTCTTTCCATAAATATTTTAATTTAGAGAGAGAGAAAGAGAGAGAGAGTGAGTTGCGTTCCATATATCACTCTCATCTTTCTTCAAGAAAAAAACGAAGGAAGAGGAGACAGAGGAGGAGGTTGAAGATGATGAAATCTGATAAAATGGAGTCTAAAATAAAAATAAAAGAAGCAAAACATGCACAAGATAGCATAGAGAGCAATGACTTGGAGCAGACTAAAGTTCGTCTTATGAGAGCCTTTGTTGAAAGGCAGGATCCCTCTTCCAAGGTGCTCTCTTCCTCTGCCTTCCTCCTCTCTTTCTTCTTCTTCTTTTTTTTTTTTTTTTTTTTAATATTAAATTATTTATATATATTTTTTATTAGATTATTATTTAATTTTCTAATTTAGTACACTAAAATGGGGGAGGTTGGGGTTGGAAGCTTGGAATCATTGACCTAGCAATCTGAAAAAAAAGGGACTGGAGACCTAAATCTGGATTCTTTACGCCCCCACATCCACCCACATAAAAAAAAATAAAGTAGTTTGCTTTTGTTAACGTTCTTTTTTGATTTGTTTCTTAAAAAACAAAAAAAAAAGTTTTGGGTAATGATGAGTTTCTGAAAATGCTCACGCTTCAAGGGTTCCTCTCTTTTGTATGCGGAAAAGCCTCTTGTCTGGCTTAGATGGCTGTGATCATCAGCCCCATTCCTCACAATGAATTAATTTGAATTTCAGACAAGCCACAATCATATACTGGTTAGTAAGATGTAAAATCCTGCACTGAGGAAATGCGCACTAGATGGGATGGGAACATGAGATTTGTGCTTAGAGCAACTGTGTTGGATCCACATGATATGACCTGCACCGATGGGCAAGCTGCTTAGAGTCAAATTTTTCTAGTATTTTTCATACTAGAAGTGATTTGTGGCAATCGAGAGGCTTAACTTTGGCTAACCATCCTTTACCCCTCAAGTTGTAGAGAAGTGATTATCACCCAGACACATCTCTTTAGATCAAGTTAATTTTGAGCTCCAAAAGTGATTTTAGGCAAAATTATTCCAAATGGGTCCTTAATTCTATTCAAATCTAGCCATGGCAAGTAATACTAGGTTATCTCTTTCCTTAAAGATCGATCCAACTAAGGGAAGGCTTGTGTTAGGCGTGGGAATGAAAAAGATATTCTAGATTGAAAAAAGTAAGCTAAAGGAAATGAATGTTTGTCAATTTTTAAACATTCAATTTGAGAAGTACAACATTCTAAACAACATAATCGATTAAAAACAAAAATAGTATCATTAAATACAACACATAAGTTTTGGGATAGCACAATATTATGTGATAACTCGCGCCTGCCTCATGAGAAGTCAAGAAATGAACCATATATCTCCCCAAACTAGACTTCTTTTTATCTCTTTCTTGTGTCCATTAAAATGTTTCCTAAAGATTGCCCAGAATTTGCTTATAATTATTTTATCTTCATTATTAGTACTATACATGGGAATGTCAAATGTGGCGTTAAACTTTGGTATATATGCAGGAAGTAGATGATCTGATGATTAGAAGGTTTCTTCGTGCTCGTGATTTGGACATAGAGAAGGCTTCTGCTTTGTTCCTCAACTACCTAAAATGGAGACAAACATTTGTTCCAAATGGTTCAATATCTGTGACACAGGTCCCAAATGAAGTTGCACAGAACAAGATGTTTCTGCAAGGATTGGATAAGAAAGGACGACCCATATCGGTCGTCTTTGGTGCTAGACATTTTCAAAATAAAGGAGGACTAGAAGAGTTCAAGCGTATGTTCTTACCTTTTAGATCTTTATATAACAATAAAAGTTCTAATGGCTCAAAACCAGACCCAATTCAAAACTCGGTCTTCTATTAGTTCATTCTTCTTTACAAATGGTTTTTTCATTATACAATCAGTATATTGAATCCTGCATGAGTACTGGGACTTTGAAACCTATATCAAATCAGTCAAAATATATCTGAGTTGATTAATCATTTTGAAGATCTATTTTGGTAAAATAGATGTTGAAGTTAATTTGGTATTTGAACTTAAAAACAAGCAACTTCTTGTATTTTCAGGTTTTCTAGTCTACGGATTCGACAAAATATGTGCAAGGTAGCTCTTCAATTCTCTCAGTACATTCTATACCAAAAGATTACTTTTTTCTATTTCCTCCTATACCCGTTATCCCTTTTCAGTGAAGCTGCAATTAGAAACTGGGGGATAGAGTGCCAAAGCAGTAGATTAGATTTGATATGACCTTAATTAATGTATCAGGATGCCACCATTACAAGAGAAGTTTGTTGTCATTGGAGATCTTGAAGGTTGGGGATATTCAAACAGTGACATCCACGCATACTTTGGAGCTCTATCAATTTTGCAGGTTTAGTCCTCCTCCATCTCATTCTGTATTTGAAATTTCACCAAAGTTAACTCTAACTTGATACGATCTGGTTCTGCTAACTATCTGGATTGCATTGCTGCATTCTATATATGATGTTTTAAGTACCCTATGATTTGTAAAAATCTCTAAGATGGATTCACAATAATGAAATGTGGAATTGCTTGTGACAAAACTGTTTGCTGCTAATGGCAGGACTACTACCCAGAAAGACTTGGAAAGATTTTTGTTGTCCACGTACCTTACATATTTATGACAGTATGGAAAATTATTTACCCATTTATCGACAACAAAACAAAAAAGAAGGTAAGAAATTCAATCTTGACTACTTTTCATGAATATTTGCTGCAGTGAAGTTAAAAAATGTCACCAGTTTTTTCTAGTTGGATTTTTTGAAACCGATCATTGAATAACTATGATTTTTGGCAAACATGAAATTCATAAGCAGATCATCTGATCTAACGGTTGGTTTTTCAAAATTTGTCTGCAATGGGTCTTAACAGGTCACCTTACGCAAAGTTGCATATGGTGCACTTTATAACAGCATGACTATATATCTATTATCTATATATTGCAATTTGATTAATTAACTTCCAACTTTTGCATACCTTGCAGATAGTACTTGTGGAGAACAAAAGGCTGAGATCAACTCTGCTTGAAGAAATTGATGAAAGCCAGCTCCCAGAGATATATGGAGGCCAGCTACCATTAGTTCCAATACAAGACAGCTAATTTAAGCCACTAACCTGGGAAAGGAAGAGTTCCCCTTTCTGAGCAAATGGTTGTTTGGATGGAGTGGCATATGTGTTGGAGATTGTAATTCATAATTATTAGATACAAAGTATTTTATGTTGGTTTGTGTATTAGGAGTTTATGTAGTTCATGTATTTGGGCTAATATTTTGAAGAGTCATCTAGGAGCATATATGAGAGTAGTGGTGGCCAAACGGTCAGTTGGCCCGTGGGCGTGGGCTGACCGTGACCGGCCCGTTAAGATAACGGTCACGGACATGTCCGGCCCGTTAAGGTGACCGGCCCGTTAAGGCCCGTCCGTTAGTAGTGGACGGATTGGGCCAGCATTTCGTGTCCGTTAGGCCCGATCCGGCCCGTGACCGTTAAGAAGCCCAGTCCAGCCCGATCCGTTGCCCGTTTGGCCCGCACCCATTTGTCTGTTTGGCCCGTGACCGTTTGCCCAATAGGCTGCCCATTTGACCGGCCCGTTAGGCCCGTGTCCGTTTGATCCATTTGGCCCGTGTCCATTTAGCTTGATTCATTTTCATAAACATAAAATTATATGTTTGTGAAGGGGTTTGAACTTAGGACCTTTAAGTCTTAGAAGAGAAGACCTAAGCCCTAACCACTAAGCTATATATTAGCTTGTGTTTAATAGTTGTGATATATAATATTTAACCTTATTTCATATTCTTTTATAATCTATAATACTACTTATAAAAGTGTAAATGATGGAAAAACTTTTGATTCACTAAAATACCCTTATAATAAATGGTAATGACATTTATGCCCTCTTATAAAATCAAATATAAGAGCCCATCACTACAAATTATTAAATTTATACTTATCCCAAAAACCAACCAATTAAAATTATGTTTAAATTTAAAAACAATGCACCACGTGCAACTCAAATTTTAAATTTGTATCAATTAAAAAAATAATACATTCTATAATTAAAAATGGTTAATTATATATATTAAATTTATATTCAAATGTGCAAATTAATTAAATTTGTATCAAATTTTAATTAAATTTATATATATTTATGTTAAATTTAATTAAATTTAGTTTATTAAATTGGTGTAATTATAATTTAATTTGAAATTTAAATTTAAACATAATCTAATTATATTTTTGAAAATATAATTTGATATTAATAATTTTAAATTTAAAATTATATAGGTTTGAAAAATATATAAAATCAAATAGTATAAGTTTTTAGGAGCATTTTCATAATGTATTATACTTTAGTTGTGCATTTTTTAAATTATATTATATTTTCTATGTCTATACATATATATGTGTGTGTGTGTAGTTTGAATATTAAAAAAAATTTTGATTGGCAACAATATTCTATATATAATTATAAAAGTAAATAAATAGGTATGGTTCCAGACAATTTCACCAATCAAAAATTATAATAGTAGGACATTTCTAATTGCTTGAAGATTACTTATAAATAGTATGAAGTAATTCTTTTTGAATAAAAATTAATCACAACAAAATTATTATAAATTAAATTGAAATTATTTTGTAAGTACGGTCTCATAAAACTTTATCAATTGTTTTAATTCAATTATTTTTTATATTATAAATACTAACACATTTATAGATCGAACTCAATTACTCGAGAAATTAAATATTATATGATTCACACTTTATTTATTATTTTCAAGAAAAAACAAACATAATTTGACCAATTGTTCTACTATAGTTTTTATTTATAAATACCGAATCATCACTGTATCATATTTAATTTCTCAAATAATTAAATATTGTGACATTTTAAAAAACGACCGTTGGATGAGATGTTCCACCTATGTAAGACATGTATGAAAAAAATCATGTTGATTCAACGATCATTTTTTACTAAATGCCACATTCTTGAAAAAACTATGATATTAAATTTGCATAGTTTAAACAATTTAAATGTTTTTATCAAAAACCAACCGTCGGATCTATGTGATTTTTTGCATGCACAATGTGTCTATATGGAACATCTTATCCAATGGTCGGTTTCATAAAATAGTACCCCCATGTTAACATTTGTACAATATGAATAAGAACCATATGATACACAAGTTTAAACAATTTAAAAATTTTATCAAAAACCAACCGTCGGATCTATGTGATTTTTTCTATGCACAATGTGTATATATGAAACATCTTATCCAACGATCAGTTTTACAAAATAGCATCCCTATGTTACAATTTTTACAACATGAATAAGAACAATATGATACATAGCTTAGATGAAAACAAACATAAATAGTTTTTGTTATAATGGATAAGGTCAACTGACCGTTGGATCACTCTGATTTTTTGCGAGCATGGAATTCTTAAGAAGCTAGTTAATGTGAACACTGTTTATGGGCGAGAATACATTCAATCTTTTTTTGGACCACTCTAATTTATTTTTGCATTGTAATTTGAAAATAAGAAATATAAAGTAATTTATTTTGAATTTTATAGTAATTGATTATTTGAAAATCAAGTTTTATCTATGTTTTGTTTTAGAATTTGAAAAAAAAATATTTTAATTAATAATTTTTTTTCACTTTATTTAGTTGAATTTCATATGAACAAAATTTTATTTTAGAGTACCTTTATTTGAAACTGATAAAAGACAAATCTAACTGTTTGTTTCCCTCTTTATTCGATAAAATTTATTGTTATTTTTTTTAATATTCCAAACACTAAAAAAATATCAAACTTTGTTGATGTCATATTGAATTAGGAAACTAATTGAAAATATGACTTAAAAAAGGAATTACAGATAAATTTCATGTAATTAATATTGCAAAAGGGTAAAATGGTCATTAACATTTAATGCGAGGGTATTTTAGTCGATCAAAAGTTTCTTCAACATTAGGCTTTTTATAAGTAGTATTGATTTATAAGAGAATATAAAATAAGGTTAAATATTATATATCACAATTATTAAACACAAGCAAATCCATAGCTTAGCGGTAAGGACTTCTCATTTAGGACCTAAAGGTCTTAGGTTCAAACCCCTCCAGCCTCCATTAAAATTTTATGAAAATTTATCTTAACGGATCGGGCCAGCCCGTTTGGCCCATTTGATTTGTTTGGTTTGTCCGTTTGACTTACCAATGGACAAAGCCCGTTTGGCCCGCTAAGTTCGGCCCGTTTGGCCCGCTGGCCCGGCCCGTCCGTTAGCTTAATGGACAGGTCAATCGGGCCGGATTGGACAACCCCTTGAAAGTTTTGACCGGTCCGATCCGGCCCGTTATCTTAACGGTCACCAGCCCGCTTGGCCAGTTAGCCCGTTAGGCCCGCTTCCTTAACGGGCCGGGCCGGCCCGATCAGCCCTGTTGGCCACCACTATATGAGAGAGTCTATATAAAGGGGGTCACCCTAGTACAATGTAACTATTTAAGTGGACACCAAGTGAAGAATAGAAGTTAGTTTGAGAGTCTCGTGTTTGTGTAGAGCCCTGTACGGCTCTTAAGTCGTACATCTCCCAAGCCAAGCGCCTTAGTAATGAATCAATATTTTTTTCTGTAGGATTATATCTATGTTTATGTTTGTGTCCACCACACGTCAAATAAAGTGTTAGTATACTTCCACTGTGCAATCCCCAACAAAGTTGTATCAAACCAAGCCCCTCAAAAGTTCCAATTAACAAAAATGGGACTGAAAGTTCCAACAATATGCTGAACTAGTAAAGGAAGGCTGTAGGTAGCTAGCTTGCTAAGTGACACTTCCAAGATATGCATGTACTCTTTCAAACATGTTAAGACTGCATGAGACAAGATATGCACGTACTCTTTCAAACATAGAACTAAATAATTTGCAATCTGAGTTTGAGTTATTAGGCATCAGGAGTCAGATATCAAAATGGTATTCAAAGATTAGAAGCAATGTCTGAAGAATGAGTAGCAGAAAGACTTGCGCCATGTGTTTGATTCTATAAGACAGTCTCCTGCGCATCAAGTAGTATGGCTTGAGAATACCATTTAATCTATGGTAACGATCGCAATTGCTTTAATTTCTATGGTTAATTAATGAACTGGGGTAGATAATTATCAGGCACCGAATTCATCTAATCCCAATTTTTTTTTCTCTTATTTTTCCTCCAAAGACTCGTGGCAAAAGCTTAAACCTAAGCTCAAAAGTTAGGCTCCCACCCCACCGTGTAAGTTGCCACCAACCTTCGAAGACAAAACCGTAGAAGTTAAAAGGGCAGCCGGAAAGCGATGGGCCACAAGGCAAGAGATGCAGCTGAAGAACCACCATAAGAAAATCAATTAGTAAGACACATTTATTTTTAATTTCAATACTTGAATATGGACGGTAGCTGATATATTGTTCTATCAACGCATGTATTCCCACTTTCTGGGAACAGTTTCGACTACATAAAATTGCATCGATATCCATTTGTTAGCAATAAGGACAGTAGGGAATTACTATCATCGGGCCCCCTCCAAAAAAAAAAAGAAAAAAGAGAGAGAATATGGGCAGTAGAGTTAGCAGCAGCCAGTTCAAATGTTCAATAGCACCTGAATATGTTCAAAAATTTTCACCCCAAATCTTATTCCCCTTCACCTTGTGATCGCAAAGCCATCAGAAGTAAGTCCAAAACCTGCAGTATAGAGTATAGGATGGTAATTAATATGCCCAAGACGTTGCATCTTATGTTGATTTCAGATGCTGTCGGAGAAGTCCCTTAAATTGGGAAGAGCAGGAAGGGTGAAATCCATGCAGAACCCCTGCCTGAATGCAAAAATGAAATCTAGTTTATCCACTAGTTCCAATCATGACATCCAGATGACCCCTGTATTCAATAATTCCCAACTCTTTAACATTACAGAAAAGAAATAGAATTGCAATATACGGAGTGTGTATATATATATATATGATCCATTGGGGTCCAGACTCTATTTGAATAAATACGGTCCACTCCTTATTGGGATAGTTGGGACAGATATTTTGAAAAATCGACCGTTGAATTAGATACTCCTATTATGTATGTCATGTCTGCCAAAAATCACAGTGATCCAATGGTTGGTTTATGAGAAAACTGACATTTTATCGTTTTTAAGTATCAGTTTTTTCACAGACAGTTTTCTCATGAACCAACCTTTGGATTACTGTGATTTTTCAAAATACCTGTCCCAACTATCCCAGTGAGGAGTGGACCGTATTTATCCAAATGGGGTCTGGACCCCTATGAATCATTTATATATATATATATATATAGATTTCCACATGAACTTAATTGTACATACATCTATATATTGTACTAAATGTCATGATATCAGCATACATGAACTTAATTGGTTGTAAGAAATGCCTTGGAAAAGATTTTAAGAGCAGCCATGCTCACCAAATGTCAGCTTAAGTAAACAGTAAAACAGCCAAAAAGGAAAGGAAAAAATCTGTCTTGAAACTTTCTCTGATGAAAAATAAAACCAGATCCAATCAACCCAAATTTGTCAGCCAGTCAGCAACTTATTTTCATCCAAGAAACCGTTAACCCGAGATTATATGGTGTTGGGCCCTGGCAAATACTGCCAGAAATGCATTAGCCATTGTTGTCCCTGGCTAAATGCTGGAGAGGTCTACATTGAGGGAAGCAAGGTGAAGAACTTGTTCTCGGACATGCACAGCACAAACATCAGAACTAGGAGACAGATTGGGGAGGCATACAAAACCCTTTCACCAGTCAAAACAAAATAGTCAAATGCCTGCTTGCTGAAATCCCAAGGTAGAAAAAGCTCATGAATATGCTCATCATACAAGATCTTTGAAATTGGGTTCTTAATCAAAATCCTCAACCAACGAAGACTGCTCACTGATCTACTCTGTCTTCGAACAGAGCATGACAACGCCATTAGCAGACTGAGGAGTGATCTTATTAAGCCTTAACTGGTGTTAATTATAGCATTTTTTGCTTGTAGTAGGGATTATGGCGCTGCTTCGTCTGCTCTGCTTCCCATCGACAACTTCGTTCTCTACCGAACAATCTCTGTCATCACTTCAAAAAACTCCACAATCTGCTACTCGCTTTCTCTCTCTACCTCCTCATTCTCTCCTTATCTCCAGTCAAAAGCACAAGACCCACAAGCCTCTTATCTTCCGCTTCTCTTCTTCTACTTCTCTTTATTTTGCGTTGCTTTTTTGTGATTTCAGATCAGATTATTGGGTTTTTGTTTTTGTTTGATTTAGTGAATTGGGTTTGTTCCATTTTATTGTTTTGTTAAGCTTTCAATGCATAATAAGACCAGAAACAGGGGTTTAGAGTTTATTACAATGGGCTCACCAAAGGAAGCTCTTCTAGTATATCTCACCAAACTTGAATAGTATTGAAGCATATTGGGTTAAATTATTTCATAGTTTTCTTTTCTGCTAGCCACGTTTGATTGACGAGAAAATAAGGAAAGGAAAAGAAATTATAATTTTGAAATGTTTCATGGCTTTTATTGTGACAGGAACAGAGTACCCCATGACCTATTAAAACGCGGAGAGGATTCCTCTCGTTTTAAATCCACTTCAATTCCAGCCATTGAATCAGGCATTATGTGACAGTGTTGCCATCTGATATAAATCCAAGCATTGGGCAGAACGCAGAACAACAGAGTCCCTTTCAAGAACATGATGCCATAGGCACTACCAAAGTATGAGATCCCCCAATGGGCCTGCAGTCCAGTTCAAGATCTTCTCACCTGGCTCCGAGTAAATGCTTTTATCATGTGGTAATTTGCGTGCAAGTCCATTAAGAATTTGATGGAAAGCATCCCCAGATTGAGCAGGTTGTTGAAATAACATTGCCTGTTTCATTGAAGGATTAGCCAGCAATCTCTGCTTCCTCAATATAACTTCTGGTGGAATCGATGTGAGGATAGTATCCAAATTGGGAACATCCTTTTCATCAACAAATACTCCAATATCTTCCCATGGGATTGCATCAGCAAAGGGTAAAACAATGTCATCTGCTATAATAACAGGGATGCACCCAAATATCACCCCTTCAACCAATCTTGGACTCCATGGAGCCCATCCAAGTGGGCACAAACAAAAAACAGCTCGTTGCATGTCTTCATAGTATGTTGTTGGATGCTCTGTGGAGATGTCAAAAATTGGATTGTTCTTAAAGTTTTCCCACACTGCTGCTCGTGCACCTCTGTAAAATTCAAGAACAAAATTAGATTTAGAGATTCTTTTATTTTATTTTATTTTATGAACAAAAGAACAAGATTTCTAAATTAAGCCTTGTCATGATGCAAGATTGTGAGTTAGGTAAGTGGAAAATTATTACCTTGCATAATAACCACCTTGTGGGTCATTTACGACATCATAAAACAAACCTCGAAAGTAAACAAAGATGGAGCGAGGAGTATTTTGAGGGATCAAGTGGGTAAGAATTTTGTGTGGAGGTGCATATGGCGGAATTGTGATTGAGCCCTCTTTCAAGCAAACATGATTCCACTGTCCAAATGTCTGAACCAAGGTAGCACGTTGGAGCAAGTGAAGAATTCCTCTTTCAATAGCTTTTTCTTCCTGCAACCAAGGATGTAGGAACCAATTTCAAATGTGAGTTAGATTAGGAAGATATATATATATAATCACTGGCAAGAATATAACACCATAATTACATTTCACACGCATCCTGAGAGACCCAAACACATGGAGCTGTGGCATTCGAAAAGTGTGTTCAAAGAAATGAGAGGAAGAATATTATGTACCCAAAAAGAAAAAGGCCAAGAAAAAAAAAATGGAAAAAAGAAGAACAACCGCTGTTTTAAGCAGCGATTTCATGCATTGTGTTGCTGTTGACTTGGACAATTAGGTGATATCCTCAAATAAAATTTAAAAAACTGTCATTTCGGTATTTGTTTTTGTCAAAGGATCATTTTTTTAAACAGTTTTCCTTTTTAGCCTCTTTTTCTTCTTCCCTAGCATGTATGTTAGGACTAGTATTTTGAGAAAAAAATCATTGAATTAGATATTCAGCTTATACAAAAAATCATATTAATCCAATGGTCGATTTTTCACAATTTTGAGAAAAATTATAAAACAAAATGAAAAACTGTGAAAAATTGTTTCAGTTTATTTTTTGAAAATCTTATATGATTGTGATTAATTTTTTGCATGCATGATACATATAAGTAGAATATTTAATCCAACAGTCGATTTCTCAAAACACCTGTTTTAAGTTGGTTAGACACATCATAAAGGGAAAAAAAAAAAGAAAAAAGAGAGGTTGAATACAGTTGTCATTTTTCATAACACTCTCAGGAGAAATGGAAAGAAGAAGAAAGTTGATACATACTTGAAAGTGAAAGCATGCTCCAAAATCATGGGGAACTAGGAAAAAGTGGTCAGCCCCTTCGGTTCGATTCCAATAAGGCCAGTACGAAGAAATAAGGTGTATTGCACTTCTCATCATACGCGGCGCTTTGACCATCAAAGGATGGCCTCTTGACGTGAGGTCACAAGTAGTGTATACAGGAGTATAAAACCAATCAGCTTCCTCAGGATTCAGTGTTCTAACGGGGCTAGATAAAAGAAACCGATGCATAAATATCTCAGCTGCAAACATGTGGGTGAGGCATCTCGGGTCCTTTTCCAGAATCTCCTCGTTGTATTTGCTTGGAAGCTCATAAACATAAACGTTCAACCTTCCTACCGGATCATCTTCCAATACATCGCCAGCACTGCCTGTGTTTTGTGAACCCAATGAAGCAGACTCAAAGTTTGATAGTTTTTATATATTTTCATTCTTTACAAATATTAACGGACAGACATGCTACCATCTATAGAATTATTTGCATAGCATATTTTGAAAATTGACCGCCTCTTATGAGTGTCATATCTGCTAAAAAATCACAGTGATCCAATGGTTGGTTTTTGAAACAACTGATTGTAAAAAAAGGATAAAATTTTTTTTAATAAAAAAGTCATAATTTTTCACAGTGAAATTTTTCAATAACCGACCGTTAGATCACCGTGATTTTTGGCTATGACATTCAAAAAGAAGAATATCTAATACAACCATCGGCTTTTCAAAATATGATTTGCATATGATTCTATAGCAGGTACAACTAATGATAGCTTGTCTGATTAACCCGGATAATCTAAACATGCATCCAATTAAATAAATAAAAACTTTTAATAAATTCCATGCACGTACACCAGAAAAAAAGGACATAAAGATAAATCAAAGAATTCTTCTGACCTGAAATTCTCTCGGTGGGTTGACTCCAGCGGAAGTCGAATGCATCAACTGTCAACAAAAAGGCAGTAAAAAGAAACCCAACAGAAGCCCACGTCCAAATCTTCATGTTTAGTTTGTAGAAATCTCAGGACAGAAAGAAAAAGCAGAGAGAACCTAAAGGAAATAAATGCCCCAGAGACGATGAAGAAAGAAATTAGTTAAGGGAAGGAGATAGTTGGTTGAGAAAGTTATCTTAGAATTGGGATTTTTTGCGTACAAGAATGCATCACCATTGCTGCATTCAAATTACTACCCATATAACAAAACAAAAAACAAAAAACAAAAAAAGGAATTTACATATAAATATGAATTATTAGAGATGGGCTTATATTTTTCGATACAAACAAGAACCTGGTAGGTAAAACAAGTCAATTTTGTGAGACGAGAAGCACTCTGTCTGTTTTGTATTTTTGGTATTCTCCAGTTTGATGAGAAGGTCCATCTCATTGATGCTTTCGAGCCTTCAACCTGCCCTTTTTATGTTTTTTTCTTTTTTTTTTTTTTTTTTTAAGGTTTTTTTTTTTTTTGCTTTGAACCCTCCATTTTTTTTTTTTTTTTTTTTTTTTTTTTTTTTTTTAATTATTGTTTTTGAATTTTGAGTACCCAGAGGCGCTGTTGTTGTTTCGTTAGCCAACTGTACCGGTTCACAGACACATGTCATTTCTGTTTATTTATTTTTGTTTTTCTGTCGCTTAGTTACGGAGGGTTTTACTCGATGATTCGAGCAGCACTACCTTTCAAACATGTTGAGCTACTACGGAGATGCCTCTTGTGGGACATGAGAGTATAAGATCATTGTTAAGTATGCATGGAGACAGAACCAATTTCGGAGCGTGTAAAATGTTAACCATTATACAATGATTCAATAATTCTATATGACGTGGAAGGTCATATGGGGCGGATAGCAGATTCGGAAATTGTGAAATAATATAATGAGTGGGATCCATAGAATGCCGCATCAAAACTGTTTCCTATTCTCTTCCAATCCTATATATATATATATATATATGCCCGCACCAGACAGTTTTATTCCTTCTTCACCTTATGATCACGGGGCACTAAAAGTCAGTCCAAAACCTGCAGTATAGGATGGTAATTAACATGCCTAAGACTTTGCATCTTGTTTGATATATAATTGCAATATAATATATGTTTCCACATGTTTAAGAGGTTTTTTTTATAATTAAAAAAAAAAAAAAAAACCTGTATCATACATCTACATATTATGTTAAATATCATATCAGCATACATGAACTTGGTTGATAATATTAAATGCCTTCGACATTAAAGACATTAAGAGCAGCCACGCTCATCAAATGTCAGCTTAAGTAAACAGCCACAAAGGAAAGGAAAAAAATCTGTCTTGAAACTTTTTCTGATGAAAAAATAAAATAAAAATTCAGATCCAATCAACCCAAATTCAGCAACTTATTATCATACAAGAAACCGTTGAGTCCAGATTATATGGTGTTGGGGCCTGGCAAATACTGCCAGTCTGCCAGAAATGCATTTGGCAAGGGAACGCAGCCCAAATAGGTGAAGACCCAATGACAAGCCTTTCTGGGTAATTTGTCATGAACAAGTTCTCCTGCGGGTCATGGAGGGAATGAAAACTGGTTTCCCCTGCCACTTGACAGTCATTGCTGTCCCTGGCTGAATGCTGAGAGGTCAACCTTGAGGGAAGCCAGGGGAAGAACAACCTTGTTGGCAGACATGCACACTCGCACAGCACAAACATCAGAACTAGAAGACAGATTGGAGAGGCATACACAAATCTTTTCACCCATCATAGAAAGTAGGCAAATGACTGCTTACAGAAATCCCCAGGTAGGAAAAGCTCAGCAGCTGCAGTTGCTTGGAAATCCGAAATCGCTTCCACATTGTGTCTCAGGGCCAGTCTTGATAAACAAAGCCTTGAATATTTCACTATCACATAAATTTCAGACACGTAATGCAGCCAATAACATACACAAATTGTCCTGCCAGTCAGTCCCAGATTTACTTAGGAAAAATGAAAAGGTGAGAAAGAAAATAACGACTTATATACTTACACATGAGATTGTGCGTGAATATTAATGCAGCACCATTTGTAGATCAAAATACTAAGGCTGCAGACATGTATATACTGATCTATAAAATAAATGTCCCACCTTCAGGGTACTAATCTTTCTGATCTTTTAAGTTCGAGTCTATTGTATCCACTTCAAGCATCCAACTCGGGACAGTTATTTGCAGATGAAAAGATAATCAAAGATCATGCTTGTGGATGGATTTTAGATGAAACTTTCTTCTATATTTGATGGTTCTAATTTAAAAATAGAGTGGCTAGGGAATATGTGTGTGTGTGTGTGTGTGTATACATATATAGACTTGATCCATTAAGGTCTACTCACCATTTCTCACACAGCCGATGGTATTTTGAAAAACCAACCATTGGATTAGATTAGATAATCTTCTTATATATGTCATGTCAGCCAAAAATCACAGTGATCCAACGGTCGGTTTTCAAAATAAAGACCGCTAAACAAATGTTACAGAATCCAACAATAAATACTGTTAGAGTGTTGCTTAACATGGTGGACTCCTTAAGTAAGTTAGGATGTATACAATTTGTTTCTCCAATAGGTATAGTTTCATTAGACTAAGCTATAAAGAAGTGGAATAAGTGAGAAGCGTCAATTATGAAAATGCATTTTGTATTCTCTTCCAAGATCAAAGGGAGTTTTCTACTTCTGCAAATTAGGTTTCTAACACCAAACTGACAGTAAAATTCATGAGTTCAGAAACTCAATACTTGAACATTCAAAAACATGTGTTATTGGACCAATGATAATGAGAGAGCTTTCCAAATATGGGGGATGAGTAGGTTTTTCTAATACAAGTTCCAAAGTTGTTGGAATAAGAAACTACAGACTAGAAGCAAACAAAGCATAATAAACATGTAACTCGTAAAAATTAACACACCTTGTCATTTCATCCAGTTTGGTCAAAGCATAATAATCATGTTGTTTGGTCACAAGTATAACAACGCATCATTTCATCCAGTTCTAACAGCAATGCCATTTAGAGCAGCTTTCTCTAAGCATCCAATTTTGTTTAAGAGACTGATCATTGCTCCATTGTGATTAAGGATCTGGTTAAAAGATGCTGACCTCTCTTCAAATTGTTATCTTTTGGTTGAGAGAATATAAACAACCCCTAATGGCTCGATCTAGTCATTACTCTAATGACGTTGACCAGATTTTCACACTCTAGTTGAGATTATGTTGCCAGCACATCTAAAGCGAGTCTAATTTGTGTTCATCATAAACTTCCAGACATATACATTGTCCCATTAGAAAACTTCAGATAAGTTGCCTGACACTCTGCCTCTACATATTGAGAGAAACCCAACCAGCGTTGAACATAAGCCATTCATGATATCTACTCCAAGCCACAAGCCAGAACTAGCTCAGTCAAATCTCAACTTCTGTTGAGTGTCTAAGAGAACAACCCGATTGCCTCCTTTGCATAGGCATTCCCAACGCATGTTTGTTCAAGTTTCAACTTCCAAGAAACCACATCTCTACATGGCATTTTGGGGATTGACTACCAATAATCTCCACATGAACACAAACCACCTTCAAACCGATGAAAGCGGATCCGATCCCTCACAATTATCACCCTACTTAATACTCTTGAAACCATTTTCATCCAACAATGACAGTCATGACAAGTCCTGAGGTTTTTTGAAACTCTAATTTCTGTTCCAGGGCTAGTTTTTAGGATCCCATAGGCCAATGCTATCTTCTCACTGTGAAAATTCAAATTCCCCTCCTTTTCTTCCTCGGACACATCCATTAAAACCAACTCCACTGCAGGCATAAAACCCTCCAACTTGGTCCGCCTAATCAAACCTTCCAACACTCTGTATATTGTTTCTGTTTCAGGGTGTGATCGATCACCTGCCTTGAATTGGTGAATAACACCTGCCAACTCAACCCAACTTTTCCCACGATTTTTTTGTACTCCTTTCTTTTTCATCATTTCTCTTACTCTCTCTGCACTATCCCATTTCTTCATAGAGCAATAAATATTCGACAGCAAGACATAATCTCCACCCTTAAGGCGTGATATTCTTGCAATGGCAACTTCACCCAATTCCGGCTCTTTGTAAGTTCGACAAGCACTAAGAAGTGCTCTCCATATGACAACATCTGGCTCTATTGGCATTGTATTAATTATTGCATAAGCTTCTTCTACGAGTCCAGCTCGACCCAAGAGATCAACCATGGCTCCATAATGCTCAAGCTGTGGCTGAACCGAGTAATGCCTACTCATTAGATCAAAATATTTGCGCCCCTGCTCAACCAAACCACAATGACTACAGGCTGTTAGAATTGCAATGAATGTTATAGAATCAGGAGAAACATTTTCCACCTCCATTTGTGAGAATACTGTAATTGCATCTATAGCTAGCCCGTGAATTGCTAGCCCATTAATCATGGAATTCCAAACAGACACATCATCGCGTTGGACACTATCAAATATCTCTTTTGCAGTCTTGATTCTTCCACATTTTGAGTACATGTCTATCAGTGCTGAGCTCAATATTGAATTTAGTACAGCCCTTTTCTCAATCATTAAACCATGCACCCACTCAGCATGATTAAGGGCGCCAAGTCGAGCACACCCAGAAATAGTGGACGCAAATGTAAATTCATCTGGTTCAACATTTGATCTAAGCATCTCTCTGAAGAATTTTAACGCCTCCCCAAAGCACGCATTTCTGACATAACCGCCAATCATTGAGTTCCATGTGACCACATCTCGAGCAGGCATTTTATAAAATACCCTCTTGGCGACATCTATGCCTCCAAATTTCATAAAGCTTGCAATAATTAAATTCCCAGTCTCCGAGTCAAAACCCCAACAGGGTATTTCATCAAGGAGTTGACGAGAAAGATTGAGGTGGTCACAATGTAAATATGTCGATATCAAAGAAGTAACGAGAGATGGGTAGTTTTCATATCCAAATTTAATGATTCTTGTGTGGGTTTCAATGGCAGTTCTAAAATCCGAAGAGCGTTTGCAGGCTTCAAGAACATAGTAGAGTGATCGATAATCTGAAAGAATTGTTCAAGAAAAGCGAATCATGTTGTAGTCGAGATGGGCTTCTAAGGAGAATCTTGCATCAGATTTTGGGGCAAAAAAAATTTAAAAGAAAAGTGTGTAAAACCTATATAATCAAAGACTATCCGATCATAAAACAAAATACTAATATGGAATACGAGAGAGACGTAGAAAACAGACATCTTTGTACAAAACATCAGAAATTTGGTCTATCAGCAAAATTTTCAAAAGGGTTCTGAATTCCAGCAAAAACCAATAAAAATCAACAACAGATATCCCAAAAATCGAGCTCATATTGTATGAAAAATTGCAATTTTAAGGATACCAAGCTCCCTATTCTTCTACCCCGTTCCCTCAATGTTGAATTGTAGATGTATGATGATCCAAGCCAGGTAGGAATAACCCCAGAGTAAAGCTATACATCATGTCATCATACATGTACAATTCAACATTGAGGGAACGGGATAGAAGAATGTGATAGTTAAAGGTTGAAATGTAATTCACGGAATTGAGTAGAAAAAAATCTATTAGCTCAAATTCGATTAGAAAGAAGACGGAAAGTACAAGACAATACAATCCAGACTAATCAAAATAAAAAACAAAAAAGAAACAAATGCTAACAGTGAATGAAATACGTAGTCCTCAGCCCTCACCTCTAATTGCAGCGCGAAATTGCAATGGGTATGAAAGAGAGGTGGGGGTGCATATATATCTGACATGAAGAGAGTGTGTGTCTCCGTCTCCGTTGATTATATGGATATAGAGGATGGGCGTGTTGATGTGGTTGGGACGCCATGAGAGAGAACAGAGTCTCCTCGACCCATGTCTCAACATCATCTCCTGCTCTTTCTTGGGCTTCGACGGTTTCTTCACCTTTCTCACGCAGAGAGAGAGAGAGAGAGTGGGCCAAACACATCCCCAACTTTCATGTTTTCCTCGGTTCTTTGCCAAGGCCCATATATGATCCCTTTAAAGATAACCAAGCCCAGTCCAGTTATCAAGCCATAAAGTAGTGGACATACCATTCGATCGAGCCCATCTTGTGGTGGCTCGTTTGTTGAGAATTTTGCTTGCTTTAAAATTTATACTAAAAATAAATTAATAAATAAAAAATTGTTATCTTTTTTCAATCATACTATATAATACTTTAAGAAGTTCTTTCTACCATATGCGAGCGCCGAGCCCACTTATTGAGCCAGTATGGCCCACACCCACTTGAGTGAGCAAAATCCAATGTACAAATTCTCAATATATTTTTTTCACTCCATTTCTATATGTTCCAAACCTTTTTTTTTTTTTCAAACTTTTATTAATTATTCTTGAAAAATTATTCAGCTGTATATCATGAAGTCCAAAACACTAAATTTTATACCAAGAAAACCTTAGACCTAATCTATAACAATTTTATTATTTTCAATATATATATATATATATATCTTAAACACATACTTTTGATCGAGTATATGATTCTTATTTTTTATCCATCATTTACCCTGAAAATATAAAATAAAATAAAATATGAGAATTTAGCCAAATATGGTAAACTCATATACTTAGTTGGAGTTTAACCATATAGGGTAAACTCATATGCATGGGCGGATTTAGCGTGGGAGCAAGTGTACCCGCTCAAATTTCAAAAATATTTAGGATTAGTTTAAAGTTTTAAAAAATTTCAATAATTTTTAAATTTGTCCCCACTATACTATTTGCAAAACAACATTATAGTTACTTGTTACTTCAATATTTTAAAAATTTTATAAATTTATGCTTCAAACTATTTTTGATATTGTTTTATGATATTCAAGATTCATTTGAAATATTTGCTTTATTCATCATCAAAAATTAAATTATGTTTATATTCGTATGCTCATATCATATTTGATATTAATTTTCTTCGAAATGAAAGCAAATTAGAAAATAAAATAATGTTCATTTATTAATATTAAAAAATATTTGAGGTAAGGATAAATTTCTTTTAATAAAAAAATAAATCTTATCCCCACACTAATAAAATTCTGGCCCCTCCCTACACGCTGCAGTCAAATGCTGACTGTGGGATAAGTCTTATTGTGAAGTGACACATGCACGAACTTATAAGAGTATACAAGTTTATCGGTAAGACAAGCATTGCTCAAAAGCTATTTGAAATTCTCTTTATTAAACTTGTAAAAGTCTGACACGTGGGTTTCGTGCTTTTAAGGAGTTACTTTTGACATATTATATCTAAAAATAAAATAAAAGAATTGGAGTAAAAAGATTATAAATAATAATAATGAGAATAGGAGTATAGGAGTACGGTTAACTGGGCCATTGTGAGCTAGTGATTCAGTCATAGGACGAGAACTTAACATTCGTACTCTGAACAGTACCATAACGTGTCATCGTACCATTGGCTAACTCAGTAGCTCCGTCCAGTTGACCAAAGCTGTAATATTCTCAAAAGAAGATAGACATATCAGAGTTTTCACTAAATGATGATAACGTGTCCTTCGATGATCAGCCTGGCTCTTCCATTGAGATCTCGAAACGTGTCATTTCAACGCAGGTGATTGAGATTGTCTGCTGCATGGTGGTACTTAGAGCCGTAATCCAATCAAGTCGAGCACAAGCGAGTTTTGTAGTAAACTCTTCAAATTTGATTTTATTAATTAATGAATTTTAAAATAAGGTTTAAATATGTTATGTTATCTTACTAGTAAACTTATTTTTATTTTTAACAAATAATTAGGGGCATGACTGGCCATGAATTCCGAGAACAGTTTTTTATTTTTGGAGTTATAGAACAGAAAATTGAAAAAAAAAAGGCTATTAATTTTTTGTTTTCAGAATTAAAATATATAGATACGTAAAATAATCTAAAAGATACGTTTAACTAACTTGCTCTTTGAAAATAATAATAATGTGAAATTTAAAAATAGAAAGCTAAAAAAATTATTTTATATTTTCTATTTTTTTAAATCTAAAAAATAAAATGTTTCGAGAGTTCACAACCAAACATGACCCAATTATTTAAGAAACTATTTTTTGCAAATATAAAAAACTGATCAATTGAAAATGAGCTTAGCCAATTTTTATTTACTCATATCTTTTTTCTTTGCCAAACAACGAAGTGTCAAAGCTGTTAGAACCCGACTAATCTCCACTTTCCATGCAAGGCACTGTCTTATGAAATTGTATAATGTCCGGGTTGGAGACTGGCTAAGAGAGTTTAGCTAGTTTCGAACCCGGAACGTATGAATTTACAACCCACCCTTTACTATCAGGGCAACTCTTGTCGGTTTTTTATTTGCTATTATTTAATAAATTCATTTTTTTATAAATCTATTTAGTTTTATATAGAAAGTAAAATATAACAACTTCTTTCTTAAAATTGACTTGAATTGGTTTATTTAAAAATAAAATTAATAAAATAAAGGACTTAACTTAATTCAATTTTCAAAACTTTCAAATAGATAAAAAGCATTAATGAGTTTATCAAATCTAGTAATACTATATTTGAATTTGGTTCGGGTGTTCAACAAATCAATTGAGTATTAAAACATAAAAATACTACTCAACCACCCGTTATAGTCATCCTAGTTCTAATTTTTACCCTAGCAACTCGACTTCAGTCACGAGTCTGGATTCTACGTTAATTATGTTTAAAATGTTAACCTCTCTGCTCTAATCATAGACCTCATATTCATCATATTTAAAATATTGGTATAATTTCAATCACGAGAGGGGAAGAAGGGTGATTAAAATGGAGAGTTGAATACTTGAATAGCAATGTTTTTAATAAAAATAAGATTTGTGGTGGAATTTTGAAATAAAATTTTTATTAATGAGGCGATGTGAAATTAAGCTCAGCAGGAGCATGCACATGTACATGTACATGTACGTACATGTACATGCATGCAGAAGCAGCTGATGCCTAATTGAAGCGCTAAAATCTAAAATAAAGGAAGAGGGAAGACGGTCTTTGAAAGTACAGAAAACAGCCTTTCAGAGAGAGCTTCTCTCTTCCGCAACTGAGTCCGCTGAAACACCTGGCGATCTCTGTACTTTCCCCCTCCCCCCTCTGTCTTCTGCTTTCACATTGCCAAGGAATACTATTTCTTAAATGTCTCCTTCACCTCACCCACTCACTTAAAATTACCCAAACTACCCCTCTTTCCCCAATAATTCCCTTAATATACCCTACCGACTCGGAACACTTTCGGATGGGTCACGGTGTTCCTCCCCATTTTTGAGCTTTTTAATCTCTCTCTATCTCTCGCTTCAGTCATCGGTGTTTGGATGCAAGCATCACTTTTAAATCCTTGTTTTCAATCCCTCAAGGGCTGTTTGGCAGCTTTTGGAAATCGGCCCTTCAGCTGCACCATCGAGAAACAAATAAAAGGTACCAAGTGTAACTTACAAACTCAAGGTGCCTAGCTATATATCACACCGTTGTAAAAGGCAGTCTTGCACATTTTTAATTTTAAGATAATATTTGTTTTTTTTTTTTTTTTTTTTTTTTACCGGTGAGCTTCTCTTTCATCACTTTAACTTATATCTTATCCTATATTATAATTAATTTTAAAAATGAAAATGTAAGAATATAAATACATAAATGTATTAACATAATTAAATATGTATTCATATTCATGTGAATAGATAAATATATACATGTATTTTGAGACAGTTTAAAAAATCACATTGCATTCCATGGTTGATTTTTCATAAAAATTATTGGGATAGTTTCACACCGTTTTTTACGGTTTATTTCAATATATATATATATTTATGATGTTTATAAATAGAATATTTAATCCAACGGTTGGTTTCACAAAATACCTATTACATGTATGGTTTTACAAAATGCATATCAAATTAGGAGTAAAAACTATATATATGTCAAGAGAATCTAATGATACATAAATATGTAAATATGAATATGTAGTAATATAAATAATCAATTTTCTATGTAATTATTTGAACATATACGTCTTCTTTCTTTCTTTCCTTGATGTGTTAGTTGATAAAATGTGTCATTACATAAGATGATAATGAAAATGAAATCATCATAATCTAATAATAGCTCATATCATTGTATTGAATTTTTCAAAAATAACATAGCACTGTAATTTAGCTACCACATTAATTATCATGTTAAATAAAAAGAAAATATTTTATATTCCAAAAAAAAATTTTCAAAAGTATCTCTCAAATGATGTAGCAGATGATCTAATCTTTATTTTATTTTAGTGAATTCTCTCTCCATAATAAATGAAAGATTATGATTCATTTGAGTTTTTTTTTTTTTTTTGAATAATTTTTTGAAATATATAGCATTACTATAAATATAAAAAAATGAAATTGGTAAAAAATTTGGATAGGATAGTACGGTTGCCATTGCCATTTACTAAATAACTTAATAGAAAGCTGATTATTAATAGTAATCCATCACATGATACAGGCCATATAAATTAAAGCTTAAAGCTTTTACAAGGTAATGATACTCTCTCTAATTCACAGAACAAAGATGGCATAATTTGGATGCAATAGAGGTTTGTAAATGACCAAATATCTAAGACTCGTGGGGAGAAAAAAAAAAGAGTTGTGTCAAAGATAGGGGCATTTTCGTACTTAAACTCTAGGATCTTTGATTTCCTTAAAAGAAAGCAGACCGACCAACACTTACGAAAGACAACAAGAAAGTTGAGGAGAAATAATCTGGCACTCTGAGGTACATGAAACCTACAGTGAAAAGGCAGGCTTTGATATCTTGGAATAAAAATCCTACGTTTGATGATAGCGTGGCGAAATTTGAGTGGACACAGAAACATATTTTAGAAGAACCTTCGCGCAGCGAAGCCAATTGAATTTTTCTGACTGGTTTCTTTGGAAGAGAACAATAAAACCCAATCTAGTTCCGCATGAAACCCAATATATTACGCGGTCCAGACCGAGACAACGTTCGAACCGTACTTTATCAGTACGTTGGCTAACTTAAGAGTGATGTAAGGGGCATTATGGGAACTCTAAAATTATTGTCATTTAAAAGACCAACCGTTCCGCAACGCTAGAGCAAAATTCTGTTGTGTCTTTTGTGTGGAGAGAGAGTAAGAAGCAAGCTTAAGTTACAGGTGTTAGCAATGGATCCAGATGTATTCACCGCCAGCTTATTCAAGTGGGACCCACGAGGGCCGATACCACCACCGTCCAATCGGCTGCTGGAAGCGGCGGCGCCACCACCACTACCTCCGGCGGCTGCAGTGGCATACTCAGTCCGGCCAAGGGAGCTAGGAGGTCTTGAAGATTTATTCCAAGCGTATGGTATTAGATACTATACTGCTGCAAAAATAGCGGAGCTTGGATTTACCGTTAGCACGCTTTTGGACATGAAGGATGAAGAGCTGGATGATATGATGAACAGCTTGTGTCAGATTTTCCGGTGGGATCTCCTCGTCGGAGAGAGATATGGTATAAAAGCTGCTGTTAGAGCTGAGCGGCGACGCCTTGATGATGAGGAGGTACGACGGCGCCACCTCCTCTCAGCCGACACCACCAACGCTCTCGACGCACTGTCCCAAGAAGGTTTGGGATTATTATTTGCTTTCAGTTAATTGATTGGAGTCACATTCAGCTAGTTACCGAGAATGCTATGGACAATTCTATTTGTCCTCTTTTTGTCCGCTCTATCTTTGTCTTCCTAGTGCATCTCCTTTTTGTCCACCCTCTTTTTCTTTACAGCGCATCTAATCAACTTGAAATAATAATTTTCAGAAACCGACAGTTGGATTTGATGTTCTACTTATGGATATCAATAAAAAAATCACATTCAATTTTTCAAAAAATAGAACGTGATGATTTTTTATAATTTTATTATTATTATTTATAATTTTTTTCAAAATTATAAAAACCGATCATTAGATCAATTTGATTTTTTACATTTCATGATAAGGATAAATGAAATATCAAATTCAACAGTCGATTTTTCAAAATAGATGTTCTGAGGAATGGAATTTTCCAAATGGTATATGTCAAAAAAAACTAATTCAAAAATATATTTAAAATAATATTGCTGATCGATGATCCAATTTTTATTTTTATTTTTTTATGTTTTACTAAATTCTCTCTTTGATAGGTTTAAAATACCTTTTTGGACAAATTTTTGAAATAACTTTTAGGAATACATGGCATTATATGAGAGCTATCATGATTCTTTGCTCAACTTAAAATAATTATTCTCTCATTCTCAATTTATGTACATATATAATACGTGTTCCAATTTTATCCTACTAAAAGAAATGATGATTCTCCGTGTTATTTGATAAAATAGTATAATGGAATATTCATTCTAATTTTTAATTTAAAAAGTTAACAACAAGTGAATCAATGAATAAAAGTGGAAGAAATGGAGTTTAACCTTTTTTCTGGCGGACAAATCATTCCGTGAAAGGATCCTATCCTTCATATTATTTTCTATTTATATATATAAATTTATCCTCACATATTTTAGAATATTCCAAAATGGAAACGTGATCATATAAATTGAGAAGGAGAGTGTATATATATATATATATAGAGAAGGTTCAGTTTTATGATTATTTCATTTTGGTAAAGAAAATGTCAATTTTCACTGGCAAGTAAGAAACTGCAAGAATTAAATTTTATTTAATTTTCATAATAAATTAAGAAAAAAAATGATTGTGGGAATATATATATATATATAATAATAATATATGAATGAATGAACAGCAGGACTGTCGGAGGAGCCAGTGCAACAAGAGAGAGAAGCGGCGGGAAGCGGCGGTGGAGTAGGAACGTGGGAGATGGTTGTAGCTACGGAGAAGAAAAAACAGCGGCGGAAGAAAGGGCCAAGAATGATAACGGAGGATGAGGAAAACGAGGGAGCGGAGGAGGATGAAAACGGCGGCAGAGGGAGCGAGAGGCAGCGAGAGCATCCTTTCATCGTGACGGAACCCGGCGAAGTGGCACGTGGAAAAAAGAACGGCCTTGATTACCTCTTCCATCTCTACGAGCAGTGCCGAGATTTCTTGATTCAAGTTCAAAACATTGCCAAGGAACGCGGTGAAAAATGTCCCACCAAGGTATGTGCATATAATTGTGCAACTCAGCTTGATTATTGTATTGTTTCTTCGTCTTTCCAATCCAGAATCTTAGATACTCGAGATACGGAAGCAAGTAGAGGTGTCTTCAAAGAGATGTGACAGCTCGCTCACATATGGGACTAGTGGCCCTGTCATGTGGCCGGAAATGCAGGGGCAGTTTAATAATTTTGTCCTATTTGTTTTGATAGACGGTCCAGACCGTACCCTCACGTGCCTTCTCCTCCTCCTTACACGTCTGCTTCATTGTAACGAATGCGCATGAGCCAGGCTTCCTGCGTTTTCAGGGAACCAAAGTACCCACACCATTATTGATTATTTAGTCCAGTTAGGTAGAGAGAGCTTTTCTATTTATCAACGAGGTTCCAGTTTTCTGGAGAGTGCGCCCTTAAAATAGTTCCGAAAGGATTTAGACCAGTGCGCGCAAGTTGGCCATCATTGAAAGAAAAAAAAAACTTACACCATCCAATACCCATTACATCCCAAATATAAATATTATTCAATATGAAACATTACAAGAATCGCGTGCTTGGAGTCACCATGATTTGATGAAGGTGGAGGAGGGGATTCAACCATTCCCACTATCATGTCTTTGAAAAATGTTGTGCCTTGTATAATGAATTTCAACTTTATGTCCTAATCTTCGTGATATATTTATGGTTCATAAACTTATGTTTAAAAAAAATTTATCAAAATAATGGATAATTTTTTATGTTTTTGGTATGATTAAAGGAGAGGTAAGATTTAAAATGAAAATTCCTTTTTTTTTTTTTTTTTTTTAATTATTGGTTTGGCTTCTTCTTTTTAGCCCTAAGAAGCTAATGTTTTAGTGCTGGACTCGTGTGATAGTCATATTAGCGTGCCACATTAGTTAAGACACAAAGTTAGAACTCACATAGTGAATACATAACACTACTAGTGGTGAAAGTGTATTTAGATAGAAATTGGATGAGGTCCCCTTTGTGAGGTCTAACTCATGGCTAGTGCCCAAAAAAAATAAGAAAAAAGGTTCTAATCACATATGGCTTTAATGGTTGTTTGTGAATGATTTGTGGCCACTCACAGGTGACAAACCAGGTGTTCAGGTATGCTAAAAAGGCAGGGGCAAGCTACATCAACAAGCCCAAGATGCGACACTACGTGCATTGCTATGCTCTGCACTGCCTTGATGAAGAGGCATCAAATGCACTGAGGAGGGCTTTCAAGGTGAGAGGTGAAAATGTTGGGGCGTGGAGACAGGCCTGTTACAAGCCCCTTGTTGCAATAGCAGCAAGCCAAGGGTGGGACATTGATGCCATTTTCAATGCACATCCCCGTCTAATAATTTGGTATGTCCCTACCAAGCTTCGTCAGCTCTGTCATGCCGAGCGCAGCAGTGCTGCCGCTTCAAGCTCCATCTCTGGTGGGGCTGATCACCTGCCCTACTAAAGTTTATGCCCTACTATTACCAGTTAGCAACTATGTTGAGAGAGAGCTATATGATGAATGGGTCCCTATTGACATCTATGATTATTTACAATATATTACTTCGTTATCAGTAACTTTCTCGGTAATTAACTTTTCAATTTATATAGGCAAACGATATCGTGTAACATGAAATTTTTAATACAGTACTGTTATAAAACATAAAAACAAATAGCAAAGAGATGCCTAAGAATGTATAGGTATCCACACACAAAACAAAAAAACACGCAATGCAGTTTCCAATGAGTTGCAAAAAAAAAACTGCAACAGAATATGTCAATATGCCACTAACCAATCAAACACTGTAGGTCCATTCTTGCAACCACCAGACTTGGGAACAAGAAAATAAGCAGTACAGTGTTACCTGTAGAAGGCATTTTCTGGTGGATCTACCAGTCCTACATGATGGGACGAAACAATATATATGGAGTCATTGTAATCAAATAACTAAATTAAACCGTCACTTACTGGTGCAGCGCCACCAGCCCAATAATGTTGCAGAATACAAATATGTTATTGGGATCACATTCCGGATGGAAAACAATAAAAGATTCTGTAAAGTGCTGCACGGATGCAACATATTTATAATTTTCAAATTGATAAAGTAGCATTCACGCCGTATTAGACATAAGATTAAGACAAGTCTTTGGGGATACAAAAAAAAAAAGAAAGAAAGAAAATAGGGAAGATCACAGTTTAATTTTTTTTTTTTTTTTTTTTTTTTTTTTTTTTTTTTTTTTT
>JAESVK010000778.1:2259989-2273656 GCA_017140935.1 Hamamelis virginiana | reverse complement strand
TTTTTTTTTTTTTTTTTTTTTTTTTTTTTTTTTTTTTTTTTGCATTCTTGCCTGCTCCAGCCTGGGATGGCATTATAGGGTATTACAAAATTCCACTCTGATTTGATAACTTACCCAGTATTAATGAGGGAACTAGAATCTCTCAAATTCATTCATCCTGAGAAAAGGATGAGTGAGTAGGGTATCTCCACTGCACATCAGCCCATGTGCTCTGACCATCAGTCACCTCCTTAACCACAGATGCTACCTCCTCAACACTAACCCGAATCTGAGCTTTGCTGTCCCTCTCCCGGATCGTCACCGATGACGTTGAATCCACCGTAATGGCTAGGGGTACCCCAAGTTCATCCGTTCTTGCATATCGCTTCCCTATTGATGTACCTGAAAATACAGCGTACGAATGGAGATTAGTTTCTACCAAAATGGCATCCCCCAGGTATCATCAACGATCATATTTCCCCAAAAATCAGCATGAATGGGCTCCAATGTCTAACCAAAATGCAAAACAGGTAATTAAGTAATCCTAGCCATTTCAGTAGGGAGCCAAAACACAAACACATGCACACTCTGCAAGGCCTTTTAAGTAACCATAATTAGAAACAATGATGGTACTTGTCAATTTGAGGAAGTTCACAGTTCACAGGAGAGATGCTAACCCAAATTTTAATATTTATATTCATCCATCCATGAATGTATAAAGATACTATTTATTATAGTCTTTTTCCATAGCATGCAGGATGCACATCTAAGAGCCAGAACTAGAACACGTGTTCATCAAAGAAAATCGAAAGACCCCACATGGGTGCAATCAGGCAGATTGGGTTGGGATTGGGATCCGAGCCAAGCTAATCTAAAGCCAGACCAACATGCCTGCATCCCAACCCAACCTGAGGATAGTCGGAAAGAAGATTCCTCAGCCCTGAGCTCAATTGCAGTTAATAAAATTTTATGGAACACATTTTTTTGAAGGCATACCTGTTATATCAATCTTATATGATATGCCAGCAGCAGTTAATGATTTGGCAATGCGTTTGGCAACTTCCTCATATTGTTGATTCTGGACCAGCGGGAATACAGTGCATTTGATAGGTGCCACAACTGGAGGGAAACGGAACACATTCATCTGTTCATCTCCGGCTTTACTAGACCTCATGTAGAAAGAATGCTCAAAAAGACAGTAGATTATCCTCCCAATACCAAAAGATGGCTCAATCACTGACGGTGTGAAAACCCTTTGATGTTCTTTTTTTTTCTCCTTGGAGATTGTCACCATGCTCTTCTTTAAAGTGACGTCTTTCCCCAGAGTGCAAACCTGAAACTCTACCTCACCCTTGGATTCCAAGGTAGCTTTCATTTCCATAGCTTCTTTTTCACCCATAGCCTGCACACAAGCAGAAAATGAAGCACAGTTAATAATTGAGATGAGGCTCATTGAAATAAGCACTGCCTTGAACATGTAGTCCCCAAGCCCAGTTCCCATATCTCGGTGAACATTGCAAACCCATCAAAATCCAAACCCATTATTGTGGATACAAAACGTAGCTCTACACAGCTGTGAAAAGGAATTCATCCTCAGTTTTCTAACAGGGAAAAAAAGCCCCCAATTATGCCAAACATAACCAAAAAGGATCCACGCAATAATCAAGTGAACACTTTCAATAAATCATTACATAACTCAGAAACTATTCCACATCTTACCTCCAATGCTTCAACCACCATCCTTTGGTTACCCTTGAATGCAAGGCCCAGCTCCTTTTTCACCGGGACTATAACAAGTTTCTGAAATTATGCAACACGATGCAAGTCATAAAAACCTCTCTACGCTATTAATGAGTGTGTGTGTGTGTGTGTGTGTGTGTGTGTGAGAGAGAGAGAGAGAGAGAGAGAGAGAATCACCTCCACTTCTCTAGGTTCTGCAAATTTTTCATGCGCAACAAGCGGAACACCACTTTTATCCTGTTCAATAAAGTAAGAAAGAAATCTAGATTAGTAAGAAAAAAGAAATCCAGATTAGTAAACCGATATATTAGTTATTCTGTTTTTTTTTCCAAAATTATTTTGGCATCAGAAGGCAGGATCATTTTTTTCCTTTTCTGCTTCTTTTTCTTCCTTTGTTTCCTTCATCAACCTTTATTGTAACACAGCATAAATATGGTTAGTTGTGAAAACAAAGTTTCACCAAACTAATAGCATCATCCATCATAACTTCATAACAGAGCAAAATGGAACACAACATTATGAAGATGGAAGACAAAACAAAAAAGGTGATCAAAGAGAAAGAAACATTTAATTTTTACATGCTGAGTGCCATAATTCATTAAGTATTTCTCTTAAAAAGTTTTGGCTTATCACTTACAGTGTGAGCGCGCAAATCATACGCAGATCTATCTGCAATACCAACACATTCAATCCAACCATAAGAACATTCAATCTCAGCATCCCAACAGTCTGCAGCATAGTGGGCCATCTCATTCGCAAGATGCTGACGGAAACGCAGGCGCTCTTTATCAATACCAAGACAAGTCAGGAACAGGTACACCCTCCCAATGAAATAGCCAAGTGTTTCATTGTTAACAATGCCCTGACCAAGTGAACAACCATTTCATTGTTAAGGAAAATTAAAATCTGTACTTTTCTCCCAAAGGAGAGAAAGAGAGATGCACAAATAAAAGCAAAAGTCAAGATGGAAATAAATCAAACCAACCTTTAAAACTGCTTCGCCAATGGGCATTCTCCTTGCTGATTGTCCAGACACCTGTTCTTCCCTAGGGAACATTAAGAACTCCAAGTTTTCAACTTCAGAAAATTTTGGGTGAGCCTTGTCTTCGGGATCCACAAAGTGCTCAATCTCAGCCAGTGTGAACTCACGGACTCTTAGAAGACCTTGGCGTGGAGATATCTGTACATGTTGAAGGAGGGGGGAGGGGGGGAACAATTTCCAGATTATGAATTCATCATTTTCAGATACTGAATGTTTTACATGGCATATGAGCATCATGAGGATGAGAGAGAGGAGAGAGAGAGAGAGAGAGATGACACAGAGACCACTACCATCATCACCACCACCACCACCACCACTGCGACTACCATCACCACCACCACCATCACCAGGTTACCACTACCACCACAACTACTAATACCATGACTATGAATACAACCGCCACCACTAACAATACTGCCACTATTACCACTACCACAACTGCTGCAGGAAGATGTTCACAACGGAAAAAAGGATACACAGTTCAATATCTAAATAATACTATTGTAACTTGAACACAGTAATTCAAATCATGCATCAATAATGATGGCCACATGCATGAATTGGCACCATGACATGCAGTCAGAAATCAATCTCACTTCGAATGACAAAACAATCTCCACCCACATTCACACGTACAGATAAAAAAAAAAAAGCACGAACACTTCAATGCAGCAATGAGGAAGAGTTGAAACCTCGTTTCTAAAAGCCTGACCAATTTGAGCAGCAGCAAAAGGAAGCTTGTTCCCATTATAGTAGTACAAGTCCTTGAAGTTAACAAAAATGCCCTGGGCTGTCTCGGGGCGCATATACCTGCAGCAAATCATTTGTAAGAAAAAAATTCAAATAATAGCTGTACACCGATGGGGAAGAGAAACGACTTCAATGGAAAATATTGCGAGTTCATCACAAATAAGGCATATGTGCATGTAGCAGAATCGTAGTTTTACCCTGGGCTCAAGCCAGATGGACCTATTGAGGTTTGAAACATCAAATTGAATGGATACGGAGCAGAAAGAGGGTTTTTCGTATCTGGAGCAGTTATGCCATACTCCTTGATCTTTGCACCCAATTCCTCAGAAGAAAGATCATCCAACACAGCAAGAACATGTTTCAACTCTGCCGCCTTCTCAGCAGTCATACCAAGGTCCTTCTCAAGCTTATCTTTGCAGAAATCCTTGAGCAAGTGATCAGCACGGTAACAGGTACCGGTCTTTTCATCTTTGACCATAAGGTCAGTGAACTTATCAACATGACCAGATGCCTTCAATACAACTTCAGGCGTCACACATGGGCAATCAACTTCCAACATGTTCTCCTCCAGGACAAAATGCTGAAACAACGAATAGTAACACATCAATCACACAATATGAGCACAAGCACACACAGTCGCACACACTCACAGAGTGAAATGTGGCATTCATTTTACAGGGGGAGGATGTCAAGGAGGGCTTTTCTTCAACAAAACCATTCCAGCATTTTGTTACAGGCCTGGGGAGCAGGTTACAGTTGTCGACTCTCCTAATCATTTTGGAACTGAAAGGTGGCACCTCTGTTAATTTATAATGAACCATTTTATCAAAATGGATCATGGAGGCTGGTAATTGCCATTGGACCTATTCTCAAGATTGAATCTTGCAAGGGGAATAAACAACATCATTTCTGTATTCTATGTTTAAATATAAGCCAAATGGTCTGAATTGTACAGATATATGATCTCTTGGACAAGACAAATTTCAGTGTGGTACAATATAAAAATGAATCTAATTATCTGGTCATGTCAGTACAAGCTAATATTCAGACTGTTGAAAATTATATATGAATCCAAGCTTCCAAAGCATCAAACAAAGGGGCAAAAAAAACCCACTACCAGGACTGAGAATCAACAGTGGATAATTATTTCGCTAAGTAATAAAAAATTCTTTAAATTTTATTTACAGTTGCAGAGAACTTTGAACAATTCAAAATTAAAAATACAATTTTTGGGGTAATATATGCAAACCAATCAAAAATTAAACTAATACAATTATAGAAATTTAGAGACGATAAACCAAATAACCAAGGTAGCTCACCTGACGCCAGAAGGCGAGAACATTGGACTTCACGGCACAACCAGGCGGCCCATAATCGTAAAGACCGGCGACGCCACGATAGATCTTGAAAGAAGGTATGTAGAACAAACGCCGTTCCAAGGTATTAACGACAGCCTGACGGAAAGCATCTCTGCTAACGGAGTTATCGCTGCCGTTACTGCTAACGAGAGCTTGGAGCTGCCTCTCGATCGAGGCTTTCTCGAGCTTCAAGGCATTTAGGGCTTCGACGGCTTCATCGATCGCTTCCTTAGCTGCACCTGTGGCTTTCATCTCTCTGACGGCGTTACCTCGAGCTTCGACGGCCGATTGCTTCTCTGAGAGAGCTCTGCGAAGGGCATCTTCGGCGGCGTCCATTTGATAAGATTGAGGATGACGATGCAGAGAGAGAATGTACGCAAATATATATATCGGATTACAGTGGTGGTCCTGTGAGATTGGCTAAGGATATTTCAGTGCTAGCGGAGATATGTTGCGGCACTGGGTTGATTTTTTTGGGTTAGGGCTGCTTGCGACCGCAGTCAGTTAATCGGCGTAGGAAATGCTGTTTCTCCTAGGGTTTTGTTAACATACGCCTAAACCCTCTCGGTTGCCTGTGGCCCCCAGTCCTACCATCTTCTCATCCGTTCTGACTTTTTGCTGTGTTTGCTAGAATGCGCTGGATTACCCCTGTGTCCCACTTGTGCCAGTTATCTTACTGCCCTTTTTTTTTTAATTATTATTATTATTATTATTATTATATTTTGAGCAATTTTCATGAATAATCCTAAGTTTCCAAAATTTCCACGCCTACAAACCTGATCCAAAATATATTACGGATATACACCTATTACTGTTTTTTTGGACAAAATTATCCTTAAAATTGAAGTTTGACTAATTTGTACAGAATCACCAATTTTATGTATAATTCCCAAAAATAAACAGAATCTTCAATCCCCAATTTATCTAATAATCATCAATATTGTTAAGAATCTCCAATCCACTTTATGTTACGTCGACATTTAATGCTAGTCATTCAATTTCCCCTGAATTTTTGTACAAGATCCCAAATTTTATGTATAATCCCAAAAAATAAACAGAATCACAAATCCCCAATTTAACTAATAATCATCAATATTGTTAAGAATCCTCAATCCACTTTATGTCACGTCAGCATTTAATGTGGGTTATTCAATGTCCCCCCAAATTTTTTGTGCAGAATCTCCAATTTTTTTGTATAATCCCCAAAAATAAACAGAATCCTCAATCCCCAATTTATCTAATAATCACCAATATTGTTAAGAATCCTCAATCCACTTTATGTCACGTCAACATCATACATGTCATTCATTCAGTTTGCGCTTTCCAAGAACATCAAATCAATCAAATCTTGTCTACTATATTGGATATTCTTAGTAATATTGGGGATTGGTGATTATTTGTAATTCTGGTGATCCTTTGTAATATTGGGGATTGAGGATTATACACAAAATTGAGGATTGTGTTGATTATTCGTAACTTTTCGATTTTTTTTTTAATTCATCCGTACAAAAATTTTGACCATTACAATGGTCAAATTGTAAATACCCATATGAGTGGAGGGTATTTATATCCTAAATAAATATTTGCCTAATTAGTTTTGGATCGGGTTCGTAGGCGTAATATTTTGAAAACTTAGGATTATTCATGGAAATTGCCCTTATTATTATTCTACGGAGGAGAACATCAGTTATATTTAAAATAATTATAAAAAAGATAAAATTATAATTCCATTCAATTTATGCTTATTTTGCACATCACAAATTTATTTTTTCCAAACACATTATCTCTAATTATTTTGATTTTTTGGCACGTTTCAGCCTCCTCTCAGCCAATCATTTAATCTTTTGTATTTTCTCTCTCCTGCCCATGTGGTTCCCTTCCTCACTTTTCACTCTCTCTCTCTCCTGCCCACACTCTCAACCCATCTCTCTCTCTTCCCTCCTGAAAATTGGGCATTTAAGAGGCATGGCATATGAAACGTTTGCATATAAAATATCTCATTATGTGTTGATAAGCAGTTTCATCTTTGCTTAGTTGTATGCTTTAAAGCACACAATCAATCTGGACCAAAATAAGAAAAGCACTTGCTGCTTCAATTTGATATTTTAAAGTCGATTTTTTCTTTTTAATATTAGCAGATTTGCACAAAATTTGATGAATTTAAGTTTATTGTAATTTCCATTTAGGGTGTGTAATCATAAAAATTTTCATTATTTATAAAAATTTTCTAGATTACATTCTATTCAAATTTTGAATTATTAGTGTCCTTTTTGTATCTATTCTCAAATTTCATTAATAGTGACATGCGTTGAAGATAATGGTTGCTATCTCAATTAACACGGTTGGCTGGTGCTTCTTCTAGTGTTATGTTGTAAACTGAACAAATCTTCCACACGTATAGGTAAATTTACAATTTCTTACAGCAAGGATATTAATCTATTTCATAGCAAGAATATTAACCTATTGCACAATTCGGTCAATAAAATAGGTATATTTACTTAGTTTCAGAATATAGTATAGGAATCTATTTCGTGAACCTATAACACAAATAAAATTGAACAATAATTTATTTTTACCATAAGGGAAGAAGTGTATATTTAAATAAAAATTTTACCTATTCAATTCGATCAATCCATTCATCAAATTATCAGACATCCATATATATATATATATATATATATATATAAATTAACATGCATGCATGCGTGCATGGACTCTATATATATCTACCTCATACACAACCTGAGATAGGAACATTTTATTCATTATCACACATACACACATACATATATAGATGATAGATGTATATGATAAGAACATGCATGAAACTAGTCATATATAGAACCCTGCAATATATTACTAATTAATTTTCCTCGTTCATAGCTCTAAGATTGTAGCAAAATTTGGCCATCGCCTACTGGGTTGCAAGGCTTATTCTCTTATTTATTCTCAGCATTTCCATGGTACATGCGAGTAGTGGACCAAGTATCAGAGTTAATGCTGCTAGAATTAAAAGACTTCTCTTCTTTGGGCTCAGCATTTCCATGATACATACGAGTAGTGGACCAAGTTACCTTTTGCCATAAAAAATGCTCCTAATACCAAAAATGTGTCCCTGTTACATTTACTAAATAGGATCCCCATACATAAATAAACTTTAACAGTTTGGCAAAAAAAAAAAAAGTTTAACAGAGATACTTCCACAAATCCAACACATCCAATTAACAACATGTATTTGTCAAGTCTTCAGAATCTGTATCTTAACCCAACTCTTGCTCTTCATTCCCTGAAATTTTAACAAAAAAATTTACAGTAAGACTTATATAAAGTAAAAATAAAATTATTTAAAAATGGTAAGGTATACCAATTACCAAGCCAACTTACCATGAATACTTGACTCAATCTTTTTTATTTTTGGGTTTGAAGGGCAAATCTGCTTGTCGTGTCCTAGCATATGGCACAACGCACACTTCATTTTCTTCTTTCTTTGGGCCAATTCAATGCCACTTTTCAATCTTCCAGAATTATTTCCAATGCCTTTCTCTTTTTCATCCTTTTTCCTTCATTTTGTTTGTGATATGTTTGGATCAAAGAGTAACATTTGAGAAGCACATCCATCGCCAACATTAGAAACCAAAGCACACTGTGATCTTAGTGGTACAACCACTCATAACAGTCGAACACCTTCTTCTCCTTGTATTGTTTCTTTCAACTATGTCACTCCCATCATTCTTAGTGGTAGAGACATACTTCCCTTCATGAACGCATACAAATTTAGCATTAGAAACCAAAGCACACCGTGATCTTGACTTACTTAAAGTTCGAGTACGAATGTAAAATCCCTCATGTCGACCATAATCCTCATAGAACATTTTTGCTTCTTCAATCGTCCCCAAAACCATCCCCACGAAGGGTGATTTTTTCTTGGGAGTTTGGTCACAGTCCCTCTCATCACCTTGTAGCGATACTTTATCAGTTATTTAAATAAAATTGAAAAAATTAAATCAAACAACTAACTAAATAAAGTATCTTCATAACAATTATTTATTAAAATAAGACTAAAAAATGGATTTGTCAATATATAATTTAGCAAAAAATAATAATAATAATAAGGGTTTTGTTTCTGTCAATATTGTATGTATTATTTTGTCGGAGTATTATCATCACTTAAACAAAATAAAAAAAAAATCAAAAATCAAAAGAGCGAGAATCAAACCACAAATTATTTCAAAGCTTTCAGTGTCAAACAAAAGTCTGATACAGTCATACTGATATATGGTCATGGCTTTTAGTATTGGTATTGGTCTCAGTACCAATTGGCCAAACATGACTTGGTGTCAGCCAAAACATAATGATAAGCATAAAAGTCCAAAAAGAAAAAAAGAAAAAAAAAATTTGTAGTTTCGATCAACACATAAACGTGCTTTGCCTTATGGATTTATTTCCAGATTTATAACTTAAAATATGATGGGGTCTCAATAATAATTCATTTAATTTTAGAACTTTAAACTTATATATCAAGATCTAAGTAAATGGAAGAATATTTCCCAATAAAAATAGCAAATCTTTTACATATTGAATTAAAAGAACTGTTGTCTAGAAAAAACTAAAGTTGCATTATATTGATATAATATTACCAAGTCTTTTACCCAATGTCCATCATTTAAGTCAAAGAGATTTTGTTTTTCAACTCTTCCTGAAAGTTATATATACATCTAGATTGGAAACCTGGAAATTGGTTTCCGTGTGCAACGCGTCTCAGGCAATTTCGTAAAATAAAATGCCTCAGTTATGTAGTTTTTATTTGTCACTTGTGATTTACGATGAAATATAGTCATATATAAAAACAAAATACTAACCGGTGATGATGGGTTGTGTGTGGAGAGAGGTGCCTGTTCGCCGGCGACCATGGGAGGCATAAGGAAGAAAGAACCAAATGGGAAGAGAAAATGGAAGAGGTGTGTGTGTGGGGTCCACATGGGTAAGAGAGAGAAAATGCAAAAGTCAAAATTTTGTTTTTAAAATCAATGCATTCATGGCCCTTAGATTAAAGTGAAAGCAATGGAGAAGATTATGAGTAATTATAAGAGTCAAATTAATGTGTCATGTGAACCGACCCCATATATATATATTAGTAATTTAAGATAAATAGTGTATGTAAGAATAATAAGTTTAATACCCTTTTTTGTCAAAGGATTAAAACCATTGAACGGTAAAAGGGTGAGAAGTGTCATAACTTAAAATTATAGGGATCAATGTATTTTAAAAAATTATATGAATATAGTGTATATAAGTTGAAGGGGTGAAACTGTAATATTTTCTATAAATAACAGGATTCAACTTGTAATTTTTATTTAATTACAAAAGGGATCGGAGAAGAGTACTGTTAGAATATATACTGCATCTATTAACGTCATATATTCACTTAAACTCTTGAATATCACTCCTCTCTCTAAAAGATTAACCTTATTTGCTTAAGAAAATTGAATCATCAAACATAACTTAGTTTCAACGAGTACGGAGAGTGGAAGAATTTGAGTTCCTTCACTAAGCACAATAATGAGTTTTCTTTCCAAACCGCATAAGACCTAATGCTATATTTGATTGACGGGAAAATGAGCAGAATAAAATTATTATTTTTTTCTCGTTCTTTTATTATTATTATTATTATTGAGTTGTCGTAAGAAAGTTATAAATTTTACAATAAACCATTTCATGTTAGAATTTTTTTTTTTTTTTTTTGGTTCAAAATACATTTTTTTTTTTTATTTAATTAAAAGCTTGTATTTCTAAAAGATTGAAACTAATATATTGTTGAAGAAAATCAAATAATCTCACATAGCTTAGTTTCGACAAGGATGGAGAGGGGTGGGAGAATTTGAGCTCCTCCCTCCATTGCAAGCACAATAACGAGTTTTCTTTCTAAACTACAAAGGGTCCTAATGTTCCATTTGATTGATGGGAAAAGAAGCAAAATATGAATTTTTAGTTTTTAATTTTTACATTTACTCATCAGGAGAAAATTGTAAATCTTACCATTAACCATTTCAGGTAAGATATTTTTCCCAGAATATATCATTTATTATTTTTTTATTTATAAAAAACTAAATTCATAAAAATGTAAAAAAATAGATTTTCTTACAATTTTCTTGTAAACCAAACACTTGCATAAACAGCAAAATATGCCCCAAGTTTCATTTTCTTTACTATCTTAATTTTGACATTTTAATATTTCGGTTTCTTATACAGAGTCATTTTCTTACGAGGATGTCCGACTTAATTTTTTAGCCAATGTAGGAAGAATATCTTAAAAAATCAGCTGTTGGATGGAATATTCTTTCTATGTATGACATACATGCATAAAATTACAGTTATCTGACAGTCGGTTTTTTAAATACAGACTGTGTAAAATTATGATAATATCTAACGATTACAGTTTTTCACAACTCTGTATTTTAGAAACCGACCATTAGATCACTATGATTTTTGGCATGCATGACATACATTGAAATAATATCTAATCTAGCGGTTGATTTTTCAAAATTCCAATCTTACATTGACTAAAAATTCAAATCCTCACAAGAAAATTAGTCTTCTCATATAACTTTATTGCCGCTAAACATAGCCTAATTAACCTCAAGAGAGCCAAACATAGCATAAATGACTAATGTGCATCACAAATTGTCCTGTCCCAAAATCCACATTGGATGACATAGTTCACCGATTGAAACGTTAGTTTAATTTCTACTAAAAAAAAAAAAAAGGAAACGTTGGTTAATAGACTGGTCCTATGCTACATTTAATTCATAAATAGACTGGTTCGAAACACCGTACTTCCATCCATTTCGTAAACTTCCCGCCAGAGAAATGGTTAATCGCTGGAGGACTCGAAGATCTCCGTCTCGATCAATGGCGGCACTTCAATTCAAACTCAAAAGAATCGTCTCAAGCCACGAACAGATGAAAGCTGCATTTCATCAGCTCAAAGCGCAAATCAAATTCGGTTTGCTTCAAGTATACGCATCTGATTTCTAATCAAAATTTTCCATTCATTTTGAGTTCAGAACTGATCAGAAAATAGCCACGGATCTTTTTACAGGCCGATGACGTTTTTGCGTCTCTATCGATTCCTTTGATGAGGCTCGTCGGTCTCAAGACCGGAGAAATGGCTGATGAGGGAAGATTTAGCACCATTGTCGTGGATGCCGATTCCTTCCAAGTAATCGATCTCCATGCTGTGAAATTACTTATATTCTTTTTGGACATTTGTATTCAATTCCGGCGAACTTTTGACAGGGATGCCGGAGGAACGGACAACGATCTGAAATCCCGGCGAGATCATCGTCTTTCGTCGAAGGAACTAATCAGAATCAACAGATTCGCAATTTGGAGGTATTTTTTTTATTAAAAAAAAAAAAAAAAAAAAAACTGATAATTTGTAACGAAATTGTTGTAGCCTACAGCGAAGAGCGGGTTTCCCTCGAAAGTTCAGAAGTACTTTGTCTGAGGCTCATTGGATTTGGGCCTTGGCCTATTAGTCCAAAACCTCAAATAAAGCTATATAAATAAAAAATTGAACCTATCTTAATATCAACCAATCAATTCTATATGATTAGATAATCCAAAAAACATCTCTCTTGCGTGATGAATATCAATTGGATAAATCTAACTATATGATTGAGATGAGATTGTCTTTTTGGTAGCTAAATCCAAAGGGCCATAGTTCCACCCAGCTTCCTTTCTAGTTCCATTTACTTTTGAGTACATGTATAACTCAATTAAACTTTATTTCTTATTAGATTAAGAGATTATATGAATTCTTTTTTATTATTTTTGTTTTTTTTCCTCTTTCTCCTGGGTGAGGTTGTTCTGTGGACTGTGGAGGAAAACGAGTACATAACTAGGCCTCAGTGAACTGGGCTTAGACTAGGTAGGCCTGGATCCAAGGTCATGAAACAGCTACAAGGTCCAAGTCCAAATATCTATAATATTTATGCAGTGTATCCTCCTGTATGAGGCATAATGCCTTAGCTTTGCCATAGAAAAAGATGCAATTGTAGCTTTCACAATGGAGATCGGGTCCTCTGCAGTAATCCCATGGCATGTGTTCATTGGATTATCCTTGTATATACAGTCACTTTCTTTAATTTCTAACTGCGCAGGATGAAAGCTACACCACTAAAGCCACCATGGTAAGCAAAGAAGTGAGAGAGAGACAACAACTGCAGCTAACACAACTAGTCCACCTCCTTAAACGAATTGAAACCCGAGTCAATTCTAGCCAGAAAGAAATTTTTCAGACCATTGCCGACCACCGGCTCTTCCTCCACAAATTCTTCCAGAAAGCCATTTCATATTTATCTACCATACACCATCCCACCCAGAACCATGACACCATTCTCATTACACTGAAGCTCCTTCAAATTATATTTGATCGTATGAATGGGGCTCTTGGTTCAGTAGAAAGTGGCGTGGAGAAGCTAATACTTGAATTAGGAGAACAAATGTGTAATCCAATGGTTGAGTATGTGAAGGGCCTTAAGAGTGAAATGACAAACGGAACATGTTCTCGCATGTTGGCTACGGTAGAAGAGATGGCAGGAGTAATGAGAGAGGGGAAACTCGAATTGGAGGATGCAAGGAAGAAGGAAAGACTCGCGGAAGAGAGAAAAGTCGAGGCTTTGATTCGGTTAGCGGAATCAGAAGAAAGAGTGAGAAAAATGAAGGAATATGTTGGTAGTTTCCTCTTAGAAGCCAAAAATGGGTCCATGGAACATAATGTTCAACACAAGGTACGT
>JAESVK010000778.1:2247489-2254989 GCA_017140935.1 Hamamelis virginiana | reverse complement strand
TAGTATTTTCACTATCTTTATAATGTTTTCACTGTCTTATGTGATGACGTGGTTGTTGCCACATCAGATAGAAATATTAAAAGATATAAAAAGAAAAAAATTATTATGTTATCACTATATATATATATATATATATATATATATCTTTCGTTTTATATTTTATTTTTAGAGTAAAGTTATAAGTTCTATTTTTTTTTTCCAAAACTGTGATCTAAAAGATCCAAATTCTTCATTAATTAACTTAAGAAGAAAAATTACTAAAAAGTAAAAAAGAATTAGATAATTTAACATATATTTTTTTAGGTGCTGCGACCCGTTTAATTAAAATAATAAACACACGTTACCCGAGAAGGTAATACACAACTCAACCCAGAGTCGTCAATCCCTAACAAAAGCCCAGCACTATAGGGGTAACACGTGTCAGTGCTAACGCTCTACCCGAGGGCGACAGTTGGATGGGAGAGGAGACAGAGTGGAGGATAAATGTAACAATTTGGCATGGACGTTACAAAAGAACTAATAATTTATTCAACCCTTTTTCTTTCTCTCTTAATTTATTTATTTTTAACCCTTTTCCATTAAAGCAATTGGTACTGCTAGTGAGAACCTGACTTGGCATTATTAAATGCCCTCAATATTTCGGGGATTCTCTTAGATATTACCTGCCACGTAATAATTACAAAATCCAAGGATATTTATATTTATATTATAAACAAATCTAGTATAGATATTTCTAAGTAATGACCAATTTCCTATTTCGGAATGACCCAAGATAATCCCAAACTAAACTATTAAATTTACGAGGTACTTGTGATTTTCCTATAATGCCCATACTTGAACATTGGTACGTGTTTCTGTTAACAAAAACGTTTGATACATTTTTTCTTAACAATACAAAATTACATATGCTTTCACTCTTCCGCAAATTTAAAAATTTTCTCATTATTTCACGCAAGTCTTGCTATTTTGAATTGATGAAATTTACATAGAAGTCATTATTTTTCATTGTTTTGCCTTGTTTCTTATGTTGTTTCCGTTGTTAAAGAATTAGGGATCGATTCTGGAGAGAGATCCTGAGAAACTGCTACCACATCCAAGGAAGGCAGCAGGCGCGCAAATTACCCAATCCTGACATGGAGAGGTAGTGACAATAAATAACAATACCGGCTCTTTGAGTCTGGTAATTGAAATGAGTACAACCTAAATACTTAACGAGGATCCATTGGAGAGCAAGTCTGGTGCCAGCAGTCGCGGTAATTCTAGCTCCAATAGCATATATTTAAGTTGTTGCAGTTAAAAAGCTCGTAATTGGACATTGGGTTGGGATGATCGGTCCGCCTCATGGTGTGCACTGATCGTCTTGTCTCTTCTACCGGCGATGCGCTCCTGGCCTTAATTGGCTGGGTCGTGCCACCGGTGCTGTTACTCTAAAGAATCTTAATAAAATTTAGAATGATGACTCCTCACAAGATTCCAAATTAATCAAATAAGATAGTAAAGTTCTCATTTGATAACAATGCACGTGTCGTTTAGTCCTATGACTTCAGCACTAAAAAGAACGTTATTTCTAAATATTTCAATGTCGTGTGCTATCTCCACGTTTTAGTAGGGAATTATTGTAGTTTGACGCGGATTCAAAATGTTAACCAGCTTTAGAATGATGACTCGGTACAAGATTCCAAACGAATGAAATAAGATAGTAAAGTTCTCATTTGATTACAACGTACGTGTCGTTTAGTCCTACTCTTTTGGAACTAAAAGAACATTATCTCTAAATATTTCAATGCCGCGTACTATCTCCATGTGTTGTTTAACCAATATTCTCATAATTCTGTAACATTAATTAAATTTCTAGGTAATCATCGACACTAATTAAACAGTAGATATTAGTCGACGCATTAAAGAAAAAAAATCATTTATGTATATACATCTATCGAAATATCTTATTGTGCTTACAAACTTAAATTAAATTATTACTTTGTATTCTTATTTAATGTGACTTTAATTTTCATGCGATCATTGTTATCAATTGAGCAATGCACTTTTAATGGAATCTTTTTATCATATGTTGGAAATTTTCTGGTAACTTCAAAAATAATGACAGGCTTTGATATATGTTTAATAATATCCGAAAAATCCGCGACTTTGAGGTTGGATATTAATGAATGATGAATCATTGTAATAGTAAGTGTTATTTTTCTTCTCAAAATATGAATGAATGTTGATGAATATTGAAATGAACTGGTTGAAGTAGGATACTCTAGCTCCCTTGGTTCCATGTTCAACTCCCACTAGCCGCTAATATCTGGGGTTACAGACTGCAAAGTGCAAGTTTTATTCGGGGTGCAAGACTTAGTTTGGTGTGCGCAAGCTGGCCCAGGAGACTTGTATAGCAAAAAAAAAAAAAAAGAAGAACAAGTAGAATACTCTTAAATTTCATTATTATTATTATTATTATTTTAAATAAAAGTTGCACCAAGGAGAGAGATACATAGCAAAGGAATGATAGTGGCAAAAGAATAATAAGAAAATGGGATTCAGGACATTGTTGTCATTATATGCTTATTTTGCATTTTTTTGATTTTCTTTCCTATTAAAAGGAAAATTCAACAGTGTGCTAATCAGACGTTTCAAGCACATCTGAGCACGAGTTTGGTGAGAATGTGTACAGTCAACGAAGTCGAATTAAGTTTGACTTTTTATTTTTTTATCCAATCATTATTCAACTTGACTGAATTCAGCAGGACACGAGTCCATCAGATTCACACTGAATTTCAAATCCCGCTGGCCTCTCTTCAAAACCCGCCGTATCTCTCTACATCTCTCTCTATAAAAACCTCTGGCGAAGACGCCAATCAGCCAACACAAACAACCAAGCCCCTCACGAAACGGTTGTCACTCACCCACCCACTCTCTGTCATCGTGACGCACGCCTCTCCCATGGCGCACGATAGCCAACTCCCCTGCGACGGAAACGGCATTTGCATGCTCTGCCGAGCAAAGCCTTCCGACGAAGAGAAGCTCACCTGCAACACCTGCACCACTCCCTGGCACGTTAGCTGTCTCGCCGTCCCTCCTCAAACTCTAGCCTCCACTCTCCAATGGAACTGCCCTGACTGTTCAGCCATCTCCGCCGATGTTCCGGCGGTTCCTGTCGGCAAATCAGTTCTAGTCGGCGTCTCCGAGAACTCAGACGAACTCATCGCCGCGATTCGTGCGATCGAGGCAGACGGATCGCTCACTGAGCGGGAGAAGGCGAAGAGACGGCAGGAGCTTATGAGTGGTGGAGTTCTATCGGAGGACAAGAAGGCGAAGAAGAAGCAGAAAGTGAATGCGGAGAACGATGTTCTTGATCTTCTCGATGGTAGCTTGAACTGCTCCTTTTGCATGCAGGTGCCGGAGAGGCCAGTAACGGTACGTTTTTCTTTTTTATCTCATTTTCCTGGTATCTCGATGTATATATTTTGGTTATGTATCGGACTGAATATCTTCTGCATGGCTCTGCACTGCATTGGTGTGTCTTTTGATTCTAAGGTTTAAAAGCTTTCTTAGTTTGATGAGCTTTTCCATTTTCTTTAGTGAATTATCGTTGGTTTTTAAGGTGGTGTTCACTGTCCGAATCGTCTTCTTTCATTTTTTTTTCTCCGTCAGTATTCAAGATTACCGTTTGTATGTTGTTTTGGTTACTAATGAACTGGTTTTTGCTTGATTAAGATATGTATGATGAGGGAAAATCTTATTTGCATGTTCGTTAATTTAGCGAGACGCCGCTAGTGATTCGGTTATCTGATTTCCGGGCATTGACCCTACGTTTGGTTCGCGGGAAGATGGGGGGAACCGGGGAAGGGAAGGAAATTGCTCAGAAATGATTTATAAGATTTTTATTTTTAGCATTTTCCAAAATTTTCACTGGTTCTTTCCGTGTATCAAACAGATCCTGAGGTTGATGTTTATATAAAACAAATAAGCTTATTTGAGTAGCACATGAACATTTTTCCACTTTTGATCGTCTCTGATCGTTTATATTTGGTTTAGTTTATCGACGAATGTTTAATTTCCTTCAAAATGCTCCTTTATTGTTGATGAAACCTCACTATTTTCCCATTTAAATTTTTTTATTTAGGTTATTATCTCGGTTCTGTGTGAAGTAGTGGAGGCTTTTGCGATTCATCGAGTTGATTCATATCTAGCATCGTTCTATTGGTTTAATTCGTGTTTCCTTTTAATAAATGGGATTTTAGTATACCTGCCAGATACTGAGTTATCACTTGAAGAGCGTTGCTTTTCTCCCTCTTTTTTTTTTTTTTTGGATCAGTACTTTCAATCTTGTGAACCTATTCATGTAATTTCCTTCTCAATTAATCATTCTATATCTTCTTATTCTTCTTTCTTGCCCTATTTTTAGTGCGGTCTGAGTCAAGTCATTCCTGGTTTGGTTTCTATTGTTTCTATACATAGCTATCTTATGGTCATGTACGTTGGCAACATGTCAATTGAGGGAATAAAGAGGCTTATCCCGATGCTGGCAGCTTCGTGTCTTGCTGCAAGAAGCGCACTTCACCATTCTTGTGACTTTGTCAGTCCATTTTGATGTCGTGACGTGCCGGCATGGATCATGCTAGCATTTTTGTTAATTGATTTGCAAGGTTGCACTTTTCTGGCCATTTGGATAAGGACTGTTAAATAACCAAAATGCCTGAATTGGCAATTGAAGTTGGACTATGTAACCATCCAAGTTTGAAATTAATTAAAATCCCAATTTGATGTCATTTTTAGTTATTTTGATGTTCTATGGACTTGGCAGCTGGCTCTCAGCCCTCTGTGGATTTGATTTCTCTGAGTCATTTACGAATAATTCATAGGAGTGTTAGATTAGCTCAACAAATATAAATATGTGAAGTATTAATTTTATATCTTGTTTCAGACACCATGTGGTCACAATTTCTGCTTAAAATGCTTCCAAAAATGGGTTGGACAAGGGAAGCGTACCTGTGCAAAGTGCCGCCGCACAATTCCTACGAAAATGGCAAGTCAGCCACGCATTAACTCCACCCTTGTAGTTGCCATCAGAATGGCTAAGATGTCGAAGTCAATTATATCAGGAGGGCAACCAAAAGTTTACCACTTCCTGCACAACCAAAATCGTCCTGACAAGGCATTCACTACGGAGCGGGCACAGAGGAATGGGAAAGCCAATGCTGCGAGTGGCAAGGTATTTGTCACTGTCCCACCTGACTACTTTGGACCAATCCTTGCTGAGAATGATCCAGAAAGGAGGCAGGGCGTTTTGGTTGGGGAATGTTGGGCGGACAGGTTAGAATGCCGGCAATGGGGTGCCCACCTTCCGCATATTTCTGGGATTGCTGGACAATCAAAACATGGAGCGCAGTCAGTGGTACTTTCAGGAGGCTACCAGGATGACGAGGATCATGGGGAGTGGTTCCTCTACACAGGAAGGTTTGTTTTTTATATGGCTTACCTACTGTACAAGTGGTTTGAGTTGTTATTTCAACACTAAAACTAGTACTTCATTTATAACATTCATTGCATCTGTTTATAAGTGATAATATCTGTATTTATTGATTTCTACAACGGCCTGACCTTGATTAAATTACTGCCATTTAATTCATGATTGAAGATTAGACACTGAGTTCTCAAATTTTGCAAGTGATGTAAAATGGAGAGAATGATGAAAACTCTGCTCTGCTTTACCATATCTTTGATGTCTTAATGTAGTCCCTTCACTACCCCAGCCTCCAAATGAGCATTACGGGTCAGGGTTTCCGTTTTTAAATTCCTCCATACTGTGCACTTAACTTTATCTCGGACATTCTTTAATAATCACCTGTTTATGGTGACTGTCTAAGATGTTACCTAATGTTAACTCTTCTTGTTGTGTTCTGTCAATATTGATTTTATTTCATTGTTGTTAATGACAGTGGTGGAAGAGATCTTAGTGGAAATAAGCGCACGAATAAGAAACATTCATTTGATCAAAAGTTTACACATTACAATGAGGCGTTACGGTTAAGTTGCCAGAAAGGCTATCCGGTTCGAGTTGTGAGGTAGGTATCAATGTTCGAATTTTCTTATCTTGGCTTTTTAAATTTCTTATCGGTTAATAGTATGAATCGCCCATGATTCCAAAACATTAAGGTCTAAAAGTTTCCTTCTCATTTGTGCACTTTCTCGGGTGTTAAAACTTTTCTTACTATTGAATGGGGTATGTGTGGAGTGGATCTTTTATGAATAAAACTCCAACGATACAACTTTGCTAGCTTTATTTGATGTAGTCATGGAGCTATTTAATACCTTTCTAATTGTAGGTGTGAGATGCGGTGTATTATAACACTCTGTCGTTTTTCCCTTGAGGGAAAAGTTGGTTCTAGTTTAATAATGCCAACTAATGATCCACAAATCGAAAACAGTATCTTTTATGTGAACAAAAAGTTAATGTCATGTGCTTTCAATAGAAAGTGGTTTCCTAAAAGGGGAACACCACTTTCATGTTAGTATAAGAAAATAATGTCTTTGACTGTGAAATCATTAACTAAACTTGTTTGTGGTTTGATCAGGTTAAAAAAATAATTTAAGAGGGATGGTTATTGTTTTTCTTGGTGGCCAATGCCCATAAAAGAATGGATCAAAATTTTTAAAATTTTGAAGCCAGTTGTCATGTAATAAATCATGCTCAAACAAACCTATATAATTGAAGACATGGATTGCTAGAATCTTCTATCATAAAGGACTAAATTCATTAATTATGGGGTTTCATGGATTTACAGACATCACTATAGGCTTATGGTTTATCGGACGGTAGACACAGCTTAGGATGTGTCTTAACTGATCCTGGCTGGGTTTTGCAAGTTTTGCTCGGATCTACTATTTTGGATTGGAAGTCTTTAATTGTGTTGCATTAAAGCATGGCTGGGGTTATTAGTAATGTGTTTTAGTATACTGCTAATGCCAGATAATAGTGAAGTTGAGTAGTGACCAAACCCAATCGAGTTGTTTTTTGCCAATGCTATTTGAACTCGAGAATAATGGGATGGTCCGGACTCACTATAGCTCATTGCATTTTGAGGGTACTCAGGCTCAGCTCAGCCAATGATTTAAGTTTATCTACATGCAAATGCAATTGAATATTATTGAAGAAGCTGAAACTACACTGGCTTGAAGTAAGTATTTTAAAGTCTGTACAATCAAGCCTCAAGACTCAGCCCTGTATAAGGGCTTGAGAATGGGGCTTGTTCAGTTTGTAGAAAGCCTGCACATCTTATAGTGTGGTGATGTTGATGATATAAATCAGCTCAGCCTTAAGTAGTCTCATCTAGCCTCAGATTAGCAAAGGGAGGGTACATCTCATATTTGTAGGGTTTGGGTCACCCTCAATCCAATTTTGGATTCTAATTGGTGCCAATGAAATTATTTGCTAAATCCTGGTTCGGATCAGGCGAAGCAGATATTACTGATTAGTTAGTTTGGCTTGCCTGGATCTGG
>JAESVK010000778.1:2218229-2247479 GCA_017140935.1 Hamamelis virginiana | reverse complement strand
AACAACAGAGCATATACATTCTGACCTTTGATGCTATTAACCATTTCTTTTATGGATAGATCCCATAAAGAGAAGCGATCTTCCTATGCCCCAGATCGTGGATTGCGGTATGATGGGATTTACAGGGTTGAGAAATGTTGGCGAAAAGTTGGAAAGCCGGTATATATATGCTATGAAATTCATTGAGACTGCCCATTGCGGTATGTTTTGGCTAAGTAGTTTTATTAATATGTTCTCGTTGCATTAGGGTTATAAGGTCTGCAGATATCTATTTGTCAGATGTGACAACGATCCTGCTCCATGGACGAGGTTTGTGTTTGATTGTTTAATTTATTGGCTTCTTCTCTAATAGGGCTACCACTCTCCTAATTTTTCTCACCTTTAACTGCAGTGATGAGAATGGGGATCGACCTAGACCTTTGCCTGTCATTCCAGAGCTAAAGCAGGCTACTGACATTGCAGAAAGGAAGGAAAGTCCATCATGGGACTATGATGTAAGTGGACACCGTTTCTTTATCTAAATCTTTATTTTACATGTTTCATTTCTTCTATTTTGAAAGATTATGTCTTCTGATCTCTAATAATACAGATAATAGAAACAAATCATGACATGATTCAAGAGTAGACACGAATACTTAAGGAAATATCTTACTAAACAATATTAGTATAGGGTTCCAATATTTATCAAGCTCCTCCATATCCTTTTTCTTCTAATTCTTTTGGGTGGAGGCAGAGTACAATATAATCTGTCCTCTTGGAATTGAAATAGTCATGCTGCATTTTCTGTGTGCAAGTACCTACTTATTCTGCAATTTTTTCTCAGGAGGAAGAATCTTGCTGGAAGTGGAAGAGACCTCAACCCCCCAGCAAAAAACCAGTGGATACAGGAAACTCAGAGGACAGAACGAGGGCTAAGAGAGAGATAAGGGAAGCTCAGAATATGAGTATAAGACAGAAGCTCTTGAAAGGTTCAGTTGTCTCTCTCATCATTGGTCTTTACCAATATCTTCCTCCCTTTGATTTGAAACCCTGGACCAAAAATTGGTCTACTGAAGTTGGCCTCTTTAAAATATCTTGATGGATCGAATGAAAATTTTGATGAATGAAAATTTTGATAGGTTAAAGGAAGTTGATAGGGATCTTCCAATCCAAAAATGAACTGAGTTTTATCACTGCGCTCATGGACTAGTTTGAGACCAAGTGTAATGATAGGTTAACTTGCCCTAGAAATTTTAGCCGTCAGTGGATTATACTCTGTAGTCTGTACTTTGTAGTGTAAATCTTGCATCAATAATTATAATATACGTTTTATGTTAATTTTTGTAAGTTCCCTTGCACAGAGTTCAGTTGCCTTATCTGTCGAGAAGTGATGACCCTCCCAGTTACGACTCCCTGTGGTCATAACTTTTGCAAGGCATGTTTGGAAGGTGCGTTTGCTGGTCAAAGTTTTGTGAGAGAGAGAACATGCAGAGGTGGACGGATGCTCCGTGCCCAAAAGAATGTCCTTAAGTGCCCCTTTTGCCCAACTGACATCTCTGATTTTCTTCAAAATCCTCAGGTTTGACACTGTACACATCATTTAATCTTAATTTCCAGGAGATTAGAGATTATTTGTGCTTTGGTTTTCATTCAGTTGCTGAGAAGATGAAGAGAATAAAATTTGGACTCATAAAACTTTTTACTGGTGGAATGGTGTTTGTAATACCAAGCGTTTATTTTCCTCCATTTTCTTGGCAACCAAATGGAGCGGTGTTCTATATTTTTCCTACATTGTGAAGCATGCTTTTTTCTCTTTTTTTCAATAATGGAAATGTAGGTTACATGTGTTTGAGGAATTAACTGTTGCAGGTTAACAGAGAATTGAAAGATGTGATAGAATCATTGCAACGCAAGACTGAAGAGATTGAGGATACTGTTGATGGGTCAAGTGACGAAGAAGCTGATGGTGGCACAGATGAGGAACCTGATGTTAAATATGGGGCTGCAGAAATCAGCACAGAAGCCGATGATGGCACAGATGAGGAACCTGATGTTAAAAACAGGGCTGCAGAAATCAGCACAGAAAATTCTGAAAAAGTCAGTGTTAATGATGATTTGCAAAATCCTGAAACCAAGTGCAAGCCAAAAAGGACTTGCAAGCAGAAGGAAGTTGAAGTTGGGGATTGTTCATTAAAAATTGATGATGTGAAGGAAAGCAAGGTTTCTGCAGAGTGTGAGCCTGGTGTAAATGGAGTCACTGAAGCTGACAAACTTCCTTTAGGAATGCTAGAAGGTGACAATAAGGACTTTCAAGTCCCTGGAGTTACAAGCTTTAGTGCACAAGCTTCTAACAAGAAGAAAGCTGGCGGTGGGGGTCGGGCATCAAAACCAGATGCTGTGGCTAAGACCAGGAAAAGGAAAGCTCAAGAAGCAGTGGTGGATGAAGGAAATAATTCACCGTCGAGTCCTCTCCATGTGCGCTCAGAGGATGACGACTATGAATGAATGGTTGAACCGTAAGCTGGGTCTGGTTGATCAGGCAGTGGAACTCTTGTGAAGAACTTGAATAAGATGTTGGTTGGCCCTTTGAACTTACATCAATTGCTGCTCTGAGGTTCATTTAGAGAATGAGGCTAGACATCAGACATTATAAATTTATAATTGCTTGCTTTTTTTTTTTCCTTCTCTATACACAGTTTGTGTTGGGTGCTTAAAAATACACAGTTTGTGTTGGATGCTTAAAAATATATTCAAATAATGAAGTTGAAAATACTTGTCAAGTTAGTTGAATATCATGATTGTCTTTGATAGGAAAATTTAAAAATTCTGTAGATTTTGTATTTATTGTTCTGCCTAGCTCCCCTTACCCGACTTATGAGGACCATCATAAGAAAGCCTCTGTAGATGCCTGGATTCTGTTTGGTACTCGAAAAGTATTGAGGAAAGAAAAGAAAAATGAAAAAATTGCTCCAAATGAATGCTCCAAACTCTAAAGTATTTTTAAACTTTTTTTGAAAATATAAAGTATCAAGGCGGTCATGTTTATAATATATATACATATAGGAAAATGTTTTAGTGAGCATATGCGCACTTTAAGCTAAAGTAAGCAAAGAACACAAATCATTGGATTGGAATTTTGAGATGAATCATCCATTAAGTGAATGTAAATTCAAGGGCTTGTGTTCTTTGCTGACTTTAGTTAAAGTCAGCATTTGTTAACTAGAACACTTCTCTCTCTCTCTCTCTCTCTATATATATATATATATAGATTTTCTATTAAGCGGTCGACCGCACAACGTTGGACACGACCTCCATCTAAATGACCGTGTTTTGGGTTTAACTGATAAAAAAACAAAACAAGTGGCGCGCAGCTCAAACGTGAGAGATCGAAAAACCCATTTCGCGCAGTGGCTCAGACGGCGACCCTCTTTGGAGACGACGACCCCCAACTGGTCCGGCGACTCCCTTCGTCCGGCGACCCCCTCCGTCCGGCGACTCACGACTCTCAGCAGCAGTGAGCTTTCAAACCATCAAAGAGCACAAAAACGTGACAATCTATAGGACATTTGACCAAGAAGCTAGCTAAACCCAGAAGCTTCAACACATGTTAATGCTTCAATACGGATGAGAAAGCCGAAAATCTAAGCAAAAGAAAAATTCAAATCCATACCATCTAAGCAAAAGCAAAATTCGAATCCATACCATTATATTGATATGTATTGATAAAATTCGAAAAAATAAAAAATCATGGGAAGAGGAACATTATAATTGAAATACAGATGAGATCACTATTCTTCTGCTCTCAATATCCTGAAATGATAATGCCTTCTCGCAAAATTCAATCTCAAGAAAGCAACAAAATTTGAGGAGACACTCTCCAAATAATTGTATCAATTGATTGCTATGAAACCAAAAAAACTTCCCCCGGTTACAGTAATGGCTAATAAAATTTCCTTAAATTTGATTGGAAACAATATTATAAATACGCCAAAGTATAGAATGTTAGGCACTAATTTCAACCTTGATCAATAAAACTACCTCCCCTGCAGCCCGTCCTACTTATTCATCATGCTAACTCCAAGCTCGCCTGCAACAATAACGGTGGTAGCCATATCGAGAAACATCCCGTGCTCGACAACACCAGCAAGCCGAAGAATCGCATCGCTAGCAACCTTTAAATCCCCAATATCCTTCTTGAAATACAAGTCCACAACATAATTCTTATTATCAGTAACAAAGGGTTCGTCATTTTCACCAAAAGTCCTAAGCTTTGCAACACAACCCGCATCCTCAAACAACTTTTGCAGCCTTTGGGCAGTAAATTTCGAGCAAAAAGGCACAATTTCAACAGGCATAGCAAGGCCGCTACCGCCCAAATGCTTAACAAGCTTTGATTCATCAACAATAACAATGAACTTTCTACAAGCACCCTCCACCATTTTCTCTCTCAACAAAGACCCACCTCGCCCTTTAACTAAATTGAGATAGGGATCGACCTCGTCGGCGCCGTCGATGGCAAGATCGATAACGGGGTGCGAGTCGAGGTCCGATAAAGGAATTCCCAGTGAAACCGCTTGCTCGTGGGTCATTTTTGACGTGGGTATTCCTACAATGTTCTTGAGCTTTCCTTGTTGCAAAAGCTCGCCGATTCGATTAACGGCGTGCTTCGCCGTCAACCCAGTTCCCAAACCCAGCACCATGTCGGACTCGATGTAATCGATGGCTTTATACGCCGCTGATGGTTTGAGAGCTCGAGCCGTGAGAGAGGGAGCTGATGGTTTGAGAGCTCACTGTTGCTGAGAGTCGTGAGTCGCCGGACGGAGGGGGTCGCCGGACGGAGGGAGTCGCCGGACCAGTTGGGGGTCGCCGTCGCCAAAGAGGGTCGCCGTCTGAGCCACTGCGCGAAATGGGTTTGAAATGGGTTTTTCGATCTCTCACGTTTGAGCTGCGCGCCATTTGTTTTGTTTTTTGATCAGTTAAACCCAAAACACGGTCGTTTAGATGGAGGTCGTGTCCAACGTTGTGCGGTCGACCGCTTAATAGAAAATCTATATATATATATATATATATATATATATATATATATATATATATATATATATATATATATATATATATATATATATATATATATATATATATATATATATATATATATATATATATATATGTTTGGTGTGAATTCTGATATCTGTTTATATTTTTGTTTTTAGAATTCAAAAAGAACAAAAACCACTTTAAAAAAAAAATGTTTGGTTAGCTTATTTTTAAGAAATAAGAATAAAAAATAAGAGAACACAAGATTGTAAAAGGTTAGATTTCAAGAACAAAAATAAAAAAATAAAAAATTTAGGCACAGTTTGGATTTGTTTTCTATAAGTACTTATTTGATTTTTTAAATTTTTTTTAAGAAATTACATATTGCAAATTTTTTAAAAAGCAAATAAGTACTTATAAAATATAAATCCAAACGGTGCCTTAGCTTTCTGTTTTTGGAATATAGAAAATTATTTTTGAAAAATAGAAAATTATTTGTGGAATTTACTATCAAACATGATGTTAGTATTTTAACTTTTTAAGAATCTCTTTTTTGATATTTAATAAGCAACACGATAGGATATTATTATTAAAATGAATATATAAGTAAGTGAGGTAATTGATATGGGTCAAGATTTTTTATTTTTATTTTTTGGTATTGCGATAAAGGATATTCTGGATCAGTTTGCGCGTTCATAGTAAGTCCTCTCCCCGATTTTGGGTCAATTTGCACACAAATACTAAGTCTTCTCCCCGGTTCAATTAAAGGTAGCCCATCCACATCAAAATTAGGAGATTCATAAGAAATAATTCTCGTGGTGTAATTTTAAGAAGTTACCAAGATTGGATCTCAAAACATTCGGATTGAGGATTGATCAACCCTTTGAAGGTCAAGACCCTTTCTTACTACCTTGAATTCGTCCACTCTTATAAGCAATGTTATTAAATCCGGACCGAATTGGCCAGTTCAACCAGTTGAACCGAAAATCGGTTCCCTCTCCGGTTGGTTTAACCCGCAGAAATCCATTTAAGTCAAAAACCGATCAACCCGGTGGTTGAATCGGTTAAAAAACCGATCAACCCTTTTTTTTTTAGGTGCTAAAATGACTAAAATAGTCTAATTTTTTTTAAAAAATCTCTTAAAGCCAAGAAGGCTAAAAAGGCAAATTAGTCTAAAAAAATTCCAAATAACAAAAATAAACCCAAGCACCTAATATAATAATATATTATTCTTATCTTGCATTTAAAAAAATATATATAATAAAGATTGATCAATAGTATTTATCAATTTTCAATTTTGATGACTACACATAAATTCAAATATATGAATTGATTGTACAAACATTTTTAAAAAATTATATTTTAAATCATTTATAGCTTTTATTTTAATAAATAAATAAATAAATAATATATTTATGACGTCACAGTTCAATCCGGTTGAACCGATTGACCCTTAACTCGATAATTTTTCCGGTTCGATCAACTGTCTGGATTTTAAAATAATGCTTATAAGTGAAAGGTTGAAGTACGATAGGAAATTAGCATATGAATTCCACATCGTAAGTAGTGTCAGAACCTATACAGTGTTAAGGATAACAATGGCTGTTGTCTTAAGACAGGGAATTGTGTAGGATCCAGTTTTAGTAGGGGGTCAAAATAGCCCATTGTATTCTTTATTGGACTGAAGCCCAATTCAAGTTGGAATTTGGGTTTGGGCTTACCATACCAAGCCCATTCAAGATATTGGTTGGATCTGGACCGAAAACAATGACTCTTGTCTTAAGATGGGAATTGTGTAGGATCCAGTTTAAGTAGGGGGTCAAAATAGCCCATTGTATTTTTCTATTGGACTGAAGCCCAATTCAAGTTGGAATTTGGGTTTGGGCTGACCGTGCAAAGCCCAATCAAGAAATGGGTCGGATCTGGACCGATTCATTCACCAATCACCACCGACTTTCCCTCCGTTTTTCTGACATCTTCCCAGGTCTCTGCTTACAACCCTAAACTTTTCTGAAAGGAGGAAGCTTTCCAGAGCAATTTTCTCCATCGATAACCATTTAGCTTTCGCTGCGCGAACGTTTGATTCGGGTAATCCTAAACTTTGCGCACGTTAAATTTATTAATATTGTTTGCTCTTGCTTTTATTTGTTCAGTAATAATCTTTATACTCCGCTTGATTGATGATTAAATTTAGAAAAGAAAACGAAATTGAATATGTGTTTGGATACTGGAAAGTACGAGAGGAAGGGAAAGAGAAATGCTTAAAAATGGCATATCTTGAGAATTTTTAAGCATTTCTCCTTTCCCTTCCCCTTTCCGAAACGGAGGCTTATTGTTTGGAAACCGAGAAACTATTATTTCCATTCAAACGGAGCCTAATACGACTAATTAGCTTTTTTGAATGGAGATTTGTCCCCCTTTTTTTTTATTTTTTGCCAATGTTACCAAGGCGGCTTGTGTTGAAGTTGATTTGAAAGGGAAAAAAAAAAAAAAAACTTTGTACCAATATGTCTTGAGTTAGCCTAGTAATATCTCCAATTTACTTAAACTTGCAATGAAATCTCATGATTTTTTAGAATGTAGTTTCCATATTTCAAATTTTTAGAATGAAGTGCCCTTATTTTGTAGCTTTGTGGTACTGTAAATATTTATGCCGATGTTTTGTTGTTTTACAATATTTCAGGTGTTTTTGTTCAGGCACCGTTTCTTTGTTTTTTTCTTATTAAAAGTATTTATTTGTTTTTTTGCTTTTGCTTTTGCTTCTTTTTTCATTTTTTTTTTCCTGCTGTGTACATGAAAGTGGTTGGGAAGTTCTCTGGTCATTCTGAATTCATATACATTCAGTTTCTAGCAATAGTTTATAACCAGATTATAGCATCCTGAGAAAGTAAGGCACCGTTTGGATTTGCTTTCCATAAATGCTTATTTGATTTTGGAAGCAAAAATGCAAAAAATAAATAGCAATGTTTGGTTAAAATTTTATTAAGTACTTTTTATTAAGTGAAAAAGCAAAAATTACCCTTTGAGGAAGAAGCAAATCAAAATAGCTTTTAAAAGCAAAAATCTAATAACAAATTAAAGCTTTGAAAAACCCGACGCCTTCATTACCAAAAAAAAAAAAAAAACAACCCAACGCCTTCTCCGCCCGACGCTGATCTTCTCCGCTTGACACTCTCTCAAGGTATGCACCATCTCTCTCTCCTCTCCTCTCCTCTCCTCTCTGCTCTCGTCTCTCATTTCCTACACTCTCAAGTTAAACTCTCAAATCTGATTAGGGCTTATGTGATTCCACACTTTGAGCTTCCTAATGAGCAATTTGGATATCTACGAGATGAGAATATCAATCCTTTGACATACATGTTGTATTTTAAGTTTGAGGTTTTCTGCTTGAACTTTAGCCAAGTAAAAAAGAAATCCTAGCTTCTTCCCTTATACTAATAATGGTGGTGGGTTGTTTTATAGTAATTGGACGGCCAGCCATGAAAAAGAATTCAATATCATGGGCGCCATATATGCATGCATTTGCCATAACATTTGAAAGTTGTTTGATATTTTTTTTATTTGCTTGGATTTTGTGTTTGTGCATATGGGTTTTGATTTTCTTTTTTTAGTTTTAGTTGTTGCATTTTTTTTTTCTTTGTAGATTTTTTAGTTGAAGATTGAATTAAAACATTATGTTATGAATGTTTTTTGTTGTTCATCCAATTTGGATCTTTGACTATATTGAAATTTGTTGAATATTGAGCTTGCATTAATGATGCCTACAACCTGTTCGATGAAAATCCCCAATGATATTTTTGTGTCCGATGCTACATTGATCCACGTGCAAAATTTTCTAGTGTTGTTGCATGCCTAGTAAAGCTATATTCAGCATGCATCAGAGTTGTACCTAAAGAGTTTGAGTCTTTTGTGAAACAAATATAAGAATCTTCCATTGGGAGGAAGAGTCACTTTTGCCTTTAAAATATAGTGTGGCTGGGAACTAGGAAGCTTTTTGAATGCATTATTTGTTTATGCATGCGTCATATTGTGCTGAAGATTAAACATTATGTGGAAAATTTTGTAATTGTCTCTGCCTAAGCATAGTGAATGTCTATAGGAGCAGACTTTAATGGGCATGAGATCTGGACAACAGAAAATTTTGTAATTGTCTCTGCCGATTAGCATGGTTAGCTACTTGGTGTAGCCCGATTAGCATGGTTAGCTAGCTTGGTGTAGCATGCTACTTTTTGTTATTTTTCTATATTAGTTGATAAGGATATTTCGTTAGTTTGGATAGATGGTGCATATTAAAACTTTGTTTTGGATGAATATTGCAATGTATGGTTTTATTTTGGATGGTGCATATTTTATTTTGCTCTTAATTATAAAATGTCCCCTTGTAAGTGTGTGTGTGTATATATATATATATATATTGACTTATAATAACAAAATATGTGATTTATCAAGTAATTTTGTTTTCAAATTTTGGCTTTCTAGTAAATTAAGAGCAAAAATCAAAAGTTATACCAAACATACTTTTTGCTTTTTCTTTTTTCTAAAAAAAAGTAAGCAAAAAGTATAGCCACTGTTTGAATTTGATTTTTTACTTATTAAAATAAAAAGCAAAAAAATAGAAAAGAACTTTTTTTTCTTATTAAAAGTATTTATCAAAAGCAAATCCAAACGGTGCCTTATTTGTTTTTTTGCTTTGGCTTTTGCTTTTGCTTCTTTTTTCTTTTTTCTTTTTCTGCTGTGTGCATGACAGTGGTTGGGAAGTTCTCTGGTCATTCTGAATTCATATGCATTCAGTTTCTAGCAATAGTTTGTAACAAGATTATAGCATCCTGAGAAAGTAACAAATTCCAAATTACCAGTAATTGTGAAAGATGGTTTTAAATATCACGTGGGTATTCCCTCTATTATTCTGTAATGGGGTCCTCTTAGGCAAATGGCACTCGAGATTGTGTGTGGAACATGATAGCATAGTGTGGTTGCTTAATTTTTGGTTCGGTATTTAAAAAATGTCAATAGAGGAATGGTGTTTATTGTGTTTGCATATTTTTATCTTGAATAAATAATTAGTTGAGACTGGGTGATCTTGCTAAGTTTTTAGCTGATTTATACTTCAGTCCACTCACATACAATTGATTTTCTGAATTTACTCTGCGTTTATTTATTTTTTGAGTTGGACAAATGTGGAATTTAAGTTCTTGTATACGCTTAACTTGTTGGTGTTTTTGGCTTATCATTTGTCATATAGTTCCATCCTGCCGATTGATGTGCAAATAGGTTTGTTTGTCAATGGATAAATTTGGTCTCCTTATTAGCATATATGTTTGGTTTGTTTTATTTATGTGGATTGTTTATCTTCTATATACATGCAGCGACATCTGGTAGAATGCTAATAATTAAAACTCTATTCGAGCATATATCTCACATATGCTGATTTATGTTTTGTAGGTTTCTCAGAACTTGAACGAATTTATCTAGTGCCTTCGGCCATTGAAATTTGCAATTTCTTATTCAGTGATGGTATGTATGCTTGATAATATAATTTTTCTTTTCCCTTTCATTTGTTTTTCTATAATTGTAGGTTGTGCTGTAATAACCAAAATTTAGAGTCTTTTTAATAAATCTTTCTTCTGATCTTGATTAAGTTTTTGGAAGAATTGTTTGACATTTATATTATCATTGTATGATGTTAGAAGCCCACATATGCCTATATATGTAAAAAAATTTCCTTCTGTTGTGATATGATTTAGAAACCCTTCAAATTTGGCCTCCCCCATACCTTCTTTCTTTTTGGCAAGCAAGAATTCCTCTTTTATTGCCCTGGTGCTGTATGGTTATACTATTATAGTAAGAAGCAGTTTATCTCTTTTAGGACATTGGTTAAGCAGTTTTCTTGACCTTTTACTTTGTCTCTTTTAGTCGATGTTTTGAGTCATGCAGTCTTGTTGTATGCATTGCTGTCCAATTTTGTGTTTGCTGTTTGGATGTTATTTGTTTATAGCATGATAGCTATATGATCAGTTCAAAGATTTTAATTTAGGAGAACTTGATGTTGCTTGACCATTACTTTTGGCCATGCTGCATAATTGTTGAAGCAGACTGCCATGATGCATGGTGTAATAAGTAAGTTTCTAAACTTCAACTTTGGTCTAACTTTGATGGCACTGGAGCAGACTGCCATGCTTTGTTTTTTGCACCTTTATACCATGTGGCACTTGAAGGCAGGTAGTGAAGTGGTTTGACCAGAAGTTGGAGTATGGCAACTTTTATTAACCATATCATTGCTTTAGGAAACATGAAGGTGACAACATCATGGATGCTTCTTGGCACAGAGAGAGATTTTCTGAACCCAGGGTGTATAGTCACCTGATCAGAGTAACAGCTTGTTGAGGAATATATTAAGGTTTAGGCCATGTTTAACTAAGGAATATATTAAGGTTTAGGCCGTGTTTAACTAATTGTATTGTTGGCTCTAAACTTCGTCGTGTTAAGATCAAAAGCAATTTCAGTTTGATTGTAGGGTTTGGTTTGCCAGATTTGACTATTGTAATTTTATAGCACTGTTGCATCAAGTCATGTTTTGTTCTTTTTCCCCTCAGCTATACTTTTGTGACTCCTTGAGCGTAGTGTTATTATCTCATTTTTTACTTATGGTATTATGAGTTTCAATTACCTTTTCAATTATTGATTTAGCATGACAAGTTTGTGACTGGTTGTTGATTTTAACTTTTTTTAAATTTATTTTCCCACTCCTCTTCTACAATGTTGTTCACCATTTGGCGGAGGGTCTGCTACAATAGTTTGCTATTGGGAAGTGTCATGTATGTATGGAAAGAAAAATGTTTCATGGTTAATTTGCTGTTAATTTTTGGTACAGGCTGCAAGGGTTCTTGCCAACTTGCTTGTGATGGGCTCTGGAATATTGGCAAGGGCTTTGGTTCAAGCATACCGACAAGCACTCACAAGTATGTTTTTTCAGTTAATTTATCTGTCTGTCATTGAGGTTGCGTCTGTGGGATTTAAATTAATATGCCTAATGCATTGCATACCAGAGAAAAAAGCTCGTGATCATCCCTTGTCTCTTTTAGTTGTTTGTTCTGTCCCAATTTCAGCACAGGGAAGTGTTTGTGTTTGAAGTTTTGAACTCCCATAAGCCATATTATTTCAAATATGGTTTTTGTTGGGTTCACTTACTGGGCTAGTGGTGTTGGCTGCCTCAAACCTGGCCTCTTGCAATCTTTGGTTTATGATTTTTTATTTTATTTTATTGGCTGATTGCAGATGCCTCAAGATCTGGCATTGCTCAAGAAACAGTGCAGAACATCAGGAGAGCAAGCAAAACCATGGCTGAACCAGAGGCAAGGCAGATTCTTGGTGTCACTGAGCATTCATCGTGGCAGGAGATCTTGCAGGTTTGTCTCATTTTATTTGACTATTTATTTTGTTCTTTGCTTTATCATTCCATCTTAAAACAGCAGTATCTAATTTTATTCTTGAAAAATATCAATAATTCTCCACATGCAGAAGTATGATAGGTTGTTCGAGCAGAATGCAAAGAATGGGAGCTTTTACCTCCAATCAAAGGTTCATAGAGCTAAGGAATGCTTAGAAGCACAATACCAACAGAAAGCTCAGGGGCCTTAATTCATGATTTGGTACCTTGCTCTCTGCAAATTCTTTGTCCATTCTAACGTTTTCATCCTTGAAATTTCCCAAAATCCCTTTTGATCTCCATGAGTTATTATAGCACTAATTTGCACTGGCCTGATGCCCTGATATTTCTTAATCTTTTAATTTTTTTTATTTTTTCCAGTCATTAAATATTGCGTTTGTACTGTCTACTGTAACCACATTAATGAAGTCACAGTAATACAAATATTTAAGATATGTCGTGTGGGTGGTAAATTAGCGTCACTGATGGTTCGTTTTTGCTGATCATCCAATCGATCTCATACCTGGCTCTTGTTCTTAGCTTCTATTTAATTCCCTGAGAGAGAAGTTTAAAAGATTTTAGGGAAAGTTATATTTTAACTCCTTCAATTATATATTATCGATTTACACTTTACTTTTAATTGTACCATATTTATTATTGACCCCCTTCAGGCTACAGGTTTTATTTGTGGCACCATTTCACTCTCTTCTTAATTAGTCATTTAATTATTTAACTGAAAAATGGTGTTAGATTTGCTATTTTTATGTGCAATATTTATTCTATATTTCTAATGCATTTACAAGAATAATGATAAAGTTTCATGAGTAGTTTTAATATATTTTAATGTTTATGAATTAATTTTGCTATAAAATAAATATAATTCACAATAAATAAAATATATTATAAAAAATTCATGAAACTCAGTATGTTTGTAGATATATTAGCAATTTATGATAATATTATACTACATAAAAATAAAATTAAAAACCCTAAACCCTCTTTTTTTAGTAAAATAAAATAAAATCAAATACCAACTAAATGAAAGAATGAGGAAAAGTGACATAAGTAAAAATTATAGAGAGTTCAATGTGTTGCAATTATAATACGCAATTATAATTAAGGGATTGTAAAGTGAAAATTTGTGATAGTTGAAGGTGTCAAAATATAAATTTTTTTTTCAAGATTTTTATGGCTAGAAAGTAGGCTAGCATGTAAAAAAAAAAAAAAAAAAATTCAAAAATCCTTGAATTTGGAGCTTTGTACTGTGAAGTCCAATTTTATATTATGAGCTCCACAAAATTTTTAAATTCATGTTCATACTTGTTATGCTAATTTATTTATTTAGTGGGAAAAAAAGCTTACATAAGGGAATTTTGGGTGACAGGTAAAAAAAAAAAAAGAAAAAAAAAAGGAAAGTATTTTAGGGCAGAGCACATCAGATAAAAAGTTTCTCAAGGTTTAGGTAACATTTTGGGGCGTATGTTTGTACACGTATCCATTTGTGGGCGAATACAATAACCTTGCAGCGACAAAAATGGTCCCGTGTAAATTATTGAGAAAATAAATTCCAATGCTTTATCGGGTGAAGCTTCCCTACACAAGCGAGCGAGAGCTCAGATGATGACTCATTGAATTCGAGGATAAATTCTTTCCCATCTGGCGAGGTTGATGTAAATCGAAAGGTGTTACTTCTTAGAGATGGCACGTACATTCATCGAGTCGTTGGATTACTAGAAAGGAAAGGATTTTTTTTTTTGGGGGTAGTTTATACGTAATTAAGGTTTATATCATATTTCATCTTTTTGCATTTTTTTTATTATTTAAAATTGTAGACTAGAGAGCATCTGGTCGGATTCATATTTGGTCCGGAACAATCCAAGTCATATATTTTCTTATTTTTGGACTCTTTCTTTTATGTTTTAAACGTTTCAGAATTTTTGAGTATTTTTGGATTAGAGAGAATGTTTTTATTTAACTGTTCACTTTCGCATGTTCCACGCATCATTATCTATATCATGTTTATATTATTCCTTTCCCTTCTAGAAAGGAAATATTGGGGGTTCAAAAGTTAATTTTCTCAGACATAAAAATGTTGAATTTGGGATGTATAACCTAACCTATGAGCCAGGGTGAGGGATTTCAAAGTCTTGAAATGTTGCATGTGATGTACATTTGACCTCGTATCTAAGTGCATCTAAATGCTAGGATCACTAAGCTCCCCTTCAATTTAATATTACATACCCAAGACCACACGTGCGATTCATTAGGAATAGAATACTGCTAACTCCCCACCTTTAAAAGGCCATCTCACGTGGACTTACATTTTTATGATTTTTTTTTATATAATTTTTATTGATGTGAATCACACCAAATAAAATAAAATGCGTTAAAAAAATTGCAGTGAAATGCATTAAAAATGAATAAAAAAGTGCAGTGAAATGCATTAAAAATTATGTGAAATGAATACAAACTACAGTGAAATGTATAATAAATGTAGTGAAATGCAAAAAAAAAAAAGAAAAAAGTGAAATCCGGTGTCCGGTACAGTGATGTCCGACGTTTGGCGTAGTGAAATGCAATGAAAATGATAAATTTGGTATTTTTATAAAAATAATTTTAATTTATGGAACTACATATATTAAAAAATATCCAAAGATAATTTTAGCTGTTAAAAATCATAAATGAGAATTTTATGTAAAAGAAATCTCTCAAATAGGAGTTTTATTTTTTTTATTTTTTTCATTTTTTTAGTTGTACGTGACGCAGTGAATGACCTACTTTTCTTTTTATATAATTTTTTTTTAAAAATATATAAATAGAATGGAAGGTCAATATTCATTCAATCAATCGGGATCAGGAGTATGGAACACATTTGGAGTTGACGGAAGAGGAAGGATCCAGAAGGTAAGAACGGTGCGTGCAAGTGGGCAAAAGAGCATGTAAAAGCACTAATTAGCCGCCAAGTTTGACATGAACCCGACACATCACGAAAGCAGTCGGCGGCTACCTGTCTGCCAGTCCACATACGCTCCGTGACTATACAATAAAGTCGCCGAAAAAGCAAAGTAATAATGCACGAAAGCATTTTAGAGTCTTCTCTCTCTGTCTTTCTCTCGGTCGGGACTTCAATTGTTTTTATTTATTTATTATTCAATCTTGGGATTTCAACTCATTCACCGTAGACTGTAGTATTAGTATTGGAATTTAGAACATATATATCTTCCTTGCGTGAAGAGAGTTTTGTTTCAAATGTATGGTTTGAATAAAATAAAATGACGAGAGTACTGTTGGTTTAAATAGAATTTTAAAATTATGTGTAGCCGTAAATGTGGCTTCAAATATATATATATATATATATATTTTTTTTTTTAAACCTATAAATCTCGGTAAAGTCAGGAAGAAAGGAAAAAAATATATATTTAAAAGTGCAATTGCCGCAATATCAACAACATGAAACCACAGCAGCGGCTTCAAAGCAAAAATGCTAAAATGTCTTGCTAGCTTCTCTTCTTTTATATATATATATATATATATATATATATATATATATATATGCTATTACTAGGTATACCTGATGTAAGATGCATCAGGTGACCTGTTATAGGTGGAGAGTTGTAGAATATATTTTGAAAAGGTGACCGTTGGATTAGATATTCATTTTATGAGTGTCATGCCTGTCAAAAATCGCAGTGATCCGACGATCGGTTTCTGAAATGATTGATTTAAAAAAATGGTGACATTTTTAAGAATAAAAAAATTATAGTATTTTTATAGATAAATTTTTCAGAAACCAATCGTCGGATTGCTGTGATTTGTGGCAGGCATAACATTCATAAGATAATATCATTCCTGTGTGTGTATATATATATATATATATATATATATATTTATCTTGTCATGGCATGAGACTTTCCTCGCCTAACCGTACGGCCTTATACACTAGCAAGCACTGCTATATCGCGCTAAGTCAGTCTTTAACCCTGTTTGTCAAGCCATTTTGGTAAGCATTTTTGCTTTGAAGCCGCTGCTGCGGCTTCATGTTGTTGATATTGCTGCAATTATGATTTTAAGTATATTTTTTTTCCTATTTTTCCTTTCTTTCCGGCTTTACCGAGATTTATAGGTTAAAAAAAAAAGAACAAAAAAAATTGTTTTGAAGCTGTAGTTACCACTATACAGTTTTAAAATTCTATTTGAATCAACCGTATTTCAGTCATTTTTATTTTATTCAAATCATACATTTGCAAAAAAACTCGCGTGTAGACAGGGTTTGGCGCGCCAGGCGCAAGGTCCACCTTAAGGGCGGGGGATCCTTGCAGATTTTAGATGGGCCCCAGTTCTTTTGGAAGCATTGGCCCACACTCCATAGCTTTAAGCCTCTTAGCTTCAAGACTTCGGCTTGTCTCTTTCCGCTGAGCTTTTGTAAAATGCATCTTTCCTGCTTGGCGTATAATCCAATTCATATTAGTTGATTTGACTTAACGATGATGATGATGTTTTGAATTGAGATTGAAAATTTTTAGAAATTATTTTGTAAATATAAAATTTTTATTTGTTTGAATTTGAATTTTATCGATTTTTATTTTTATTTATTTTATCAAAAAATAGAAATTATTTATGTTCACAATGATAATAAATTAATATTTATACATTTTCATGTATTTTGATATTTTTCAACTAAAGACAGCGATACAGGTGGAATAGGATATAAGACTATTGACAAGTATAATAATAAAAATTATAGAATAATGAAAAAAAATGAATATTTTAATTCAATTTAAAAATCTTTTCTCTTTCCTCTTCCAATACTGTACAATCTAAGAATGTGTTCAACGCTTGAGAGTCAGTGACCCACCATTGAGACTTGAGAGTCGGTGACCCACCGTTTGCTTTTGATAAAGATGCATACTAATCTGAGTTCAACGGTCCATTATTGGACAAGGGCACTTTGGACGTCAATGCCACTATCCCAGGAATATTATAAACTCCAGATGGTGACGCGTTTAAAGTGTACTTCAACATAGTAAAAATACACAAATTTTCCCTAATTGTTTTGGTCATGCATGCACTCATCAAGGTGCAAAAGATGCAAATTTAATTATCTGACACCATTATGCCTAGGCAGTGTCATAGCTTTCATTTACTCTCAATTTTGTACATGACACACGATACACGAAGTTTCATATATATATATATACATACATACAAAATTTTCTATTAGTACATGCTATTTTTTTTTTTTTTGCAAAAATCAACATAAAATTCATAAGTAATTGTGGGATGCAAATCTTGAAAAACTTACCAGTGGATTAGATAACATGCATATGTATGTCACGCATGCCAAAAATCATAATGATCCAACGATCGGTTTCCCAGATATATTATTGGGAAAAACTGTAAAAGTTTTCAATAGTAAGAATTTTTCACAGTATGTATTTTGAGGGGTTGGCATCAGATAATTGTGATTTTTAGCAAACGCGACATCCATAACAAAAGTATCTAATCCAACGATTGGTTTTTTAAAATATGCATCCCACGATTACCTATGACGATCATGCTGACTAGAACATAACTGTTTATATATAGAGTTTTTTTAGTATAAATTTATATGAGTATTTAGATTTTTAACTAATATGAGATATATATTTTAAAAATCGACCATTAAATGAGATATTCTTTTTATAAATGTTATGTACGCCAAAAATTACATTAATCTGACAGTCGGTTTTCAAAATACAGACTATAAAAAACTGTAACAATATCTAGCGGCAAAAACTATTACAGTTTTTATTGATCTGTGTTTTAGAAATCGACAATTGTATCACTAATGATCGGTTTTTCAAAATCCATGTCCCACATACACTAAAAATCCAAGCCTTCACATAATCTCGTATGTGTATGTACCCAAAAGAAAATTATGCTATATCAATAAGTTTTTCTATAAGTTTATGATACAAGTCTTTTATATCTTTAGGTTTAAGAATTTTTTTGAACATGACAAATAAACAGATAGATTTAAAAATTTGAGGAATCTCATGGTGTAAAACTCTAAATTCTAACACTTATATATATATATATATAGTAATGCTGTTATTAGGCCAGCTTGACGCAAAGTTGCGTTAAATCGTCTCCATATGGCAAATTTTGGATGACATATCCTCTTCTGTATGTCATGCCTGCAAAAAATTACAGTGATCCGACGGTTGGTTTTTAAAAAAATTGACCTTAAAAAAATAGTAATATTTTGAAGAACAAATAAGTTGCATATTTTCAGAATGACTTTTTTCAAAAACCAATCGTTGGATCACTGTGATTTTTTGTAGGCATGACATATAGAAGATGAGCATCTAATCCAACGGTACGTCAATTTTACGAACTATCTACTAAAACTTGCCATATGGAAGCGACCTAACGTAACTTTGCGTCAGGCCGGCTTGATAATAGCATTACTATATATATATATATATTTGAAAATAAAGACCAAAGGCAAGACATTATCTTGAATCTCAACAACCATCGGTACGTCCAAAAAAATTTTTTTGCGTCATGTGGCAACATGTGCATCTAGCATTGAGTGGACCTAGTAATAATATGCTTTTCAAATGAAACAAGGGCTCAACTTGGAACATATGTCGAATTCAAAGCACAAAATTTGCATTTAAATTGAATATATTAATTAAATCAATAAATAGGTTGACTTTAAGTACGTTAGTGGAGCTGGGAGCCAAACCAATATCTATTTTATCACAGCATATTCGGGGTGAATAAATTCGGGTCAGAATATGCTAACTGTAGATCGAGATGGATGGCAAAAAATTAGGGTAAGGAATCCTAGCTCTCCAGTCTCTTCTCCACGAGGTCAGCTCAATTTGCATTTATGCAAGCGGTCATATCAGAATGGCAAAGGATTAACGACAACGCGAACGTTGGATGTACCATTGGCAATTTTCTCTTCTTTTCCTCCAGAAGTTGCAATAAGTCTTTTAACGACAACGCCATATGTTTTATATGTAACTTGCATGCCTCACGCGTACACATCATAAGGTGTTTCTTACATAAAATTGTATAAAATGACACACACACACACATATATATATATATATATAATTGATTGCAAAATAAAATTTAAAAAATTGACATATCATTCTAATGAATATCATGTATGCTAAAAATTACATGTAAAAAAATGTGATATTTTGAAAAAAAATAAAAAATTAACCATCGGATCAATGTGTTTTTGGTATATATGCGTATATAAACAAATCATCTAATCCAACAAAATACCTATCCATGTTGAATTTTCCAAATAGTGTATGCATATCCGGCCATATGCAAAAAAAAAAAAATTGAATTTGCATATAGATAGCAATTTGGGTGCTCCAATGGTAATGCATATGCAAATTCAAAAAGGAAAATGCTATATCTCCCAAAAATGTTGTCCCAAAAGTGTATCCCAAATGATGTGGTGATATATTGATCTAACCATTTTTTAGCAAATTCTTTAATTAATAATAAATGAAGGTTAGGATTGATTTGAGATGGTTTTTTGGAATAATTTTTTGAGATATATAACATTACTCATCTAAAAAATGAAACAACCATTGTTAAACCAAACTGAAATCCATGTTTAGGAGGTGTTTAGCAAACTTAAGAACCTGGTCATGTCCAAAAAATTAGGCATAAACACAGTCTTTTTCAAGCCAACTATAAGCTGATTTACAAAAAAAACCATATAACAAAAAGATATCAGAACTAGCCAGATGCAGTTTTCGAAATTCCCTAATGGCCCTAGAAATCAGATTGGGTCAATGCATTTACTGCCAAATCATCATTTTCTCTCATTTTTGTCCTTCAAAATTCCAACCAACTAAAAAATGGATATGATACCATTGGAGCACCTTTATCCATATATATATATATTATCAAATTTGTATTGCATGGCCTTATTCAGAATGATACTGAAATGAAAAAAAAGAAAAGAAAAAAAGGGCTTTTAAAGTGGTGTATCAAAACTTGGAAGTGTTGCACGAATCCTTTTTGTAATTAGAAAGGACTTGGTACAACAAATTTAAAAAAGGCTCCTCTCTCTCTCTCTATGTCTGAACCGATCGAATTGGTCTCCCATCTTTTCCACCTTCTTATGTGAGTGTGTTTAGCGCTGCATGTCACGTGTCAGTGGCTCTTTCATCTTTTTATTCCTTATTAATTAAGCAAGGGCGAATTGAAGGACGGCAGATGGATCGAGATGAAACTGAACGCTCCCTCAATCTGCAACTGTGCAATTTTGGGTTTGTCAGAACTACCGAGTCAACACAAGATTGAACTTACCCATATATATCAAACGTTGACTGCAACTTTATTTAACGCGGATTTAATTTAATAATGTCATGCTTGCGGCAGCCGAATTTCAAGACCATGGGACTCTCCTTAGCTTACATATATATGACAGTGCGGCCTTGAGAATTCATACCTACAAACACTGTTTGTGTGTGTTTATATATAGAGGGCTTAAAGCTAAGCAATACAACAGTAAACATTAATTAATGGATCGATCGAGGCATATCTTTTCCACTCGATGGGTACGTGGCATTTTCTAATTCTTTGGAGTTATATTCTCAACTCGAATTTTTCACCTCCTTTACAGATTTTTCAGTTTGTCATGGCCTCTAGATTTGATTACGTACGTGTTGGTAAATATTACTTAATCTTTGGTTTTAATTAACTTCACAAGTACGTGATGAGGTGGCCCCTCTATCCAGCGTTTGGCCGCGTCGCTCATGGCTGTGACGCGCGTTGGAATTGAACTGCAGCCTGCAGCCTGCAGCCTGCAGCAGGTGGTTCTGGTCGATCTTTTAGGGTAATTTGTCATATTGATCCATCGTTTCCTCTCGAATTCTCACCATCAGCATGACCAAGGTATCATTTCAGTTCTACTCAACTCGCTTCAATTTAACTCTATATATATTAGCCTTAACTAATCTCACATACATGGGGTTTAATTTGCAATATATATATAATTCTCTTCACTTTTTGTCACTGAGTTCTATTATTTTAGCTATGACCGAGTTCTATTCATTTAGGCATCAGTTTGGTTGAATTTTTTAAAACTACTTTTTTGCTTTTTTAATTTTTTTAAAGTACGGTGCCAAGTTAAATACTTTGGATAAAGGTAAGATGAAGAGAGGGGAAACCCATTACCCGGCCCGTGTGCATGCATGCATAAAAGGTTAAAAATGTGAAATTTGGAGATGAAGTTTTCCATGCCAATTTGCATTTTAAAAACACGTTCTGAATATGCAAAGAATTTCATGCGCAAGCATATAAAAGCAATCTCTTTTTACCCTCCCCCAAACCCCACATCTTCCATACTCTCTCTCTCTCTCTCCGAATCCGGGGTTTTCATATAACGGGTGAGTTTGATAACTACATAGTTATCTCGCAACATGCAACATAAAAATATATGCTCCAGCATCAGACACTTTAACTCGAAATTAAAAACTATCAAGACATATTCCTGCTTTGAGTGGTGAGATCCTTCCTCTCAAACCGATTCCATCTTGTTCACACATGCACCACTCAAAGCAGGACACGTCAGATTGATTTTTTAATTTCGGGTTAAAGTGTCTGATACTACAGCATCAACATGGCTTCACTATTTCTGTTGTGAATGATTTGATTTGCTAACGGATGAAAAGTAGGCAGAAAGATAAAATCATGCAAGACAGGAATTGTATCCATGCTGTGGGGATATATGAAGCTCCACATTATAGCTAGTGATGGTAATAATATATAGTAGCTAGGCTGCATCATTTAAGAATTTGACTAAAAATGAGATAAACGAGGCTGCTATATATCCTTTATTTTTCCCGAAACATCATAAAGTCGCATCCTTGGAGTACACGTTTCAAATTGTGTCTTGGTTGGTTTGAACTTAATTCTTGAACTATGAATACCGAAACATCTACTACATGAGATAAATTATTGAGCTGTAGCTCCTTTCATTCTTTGTTCAACATGATATTTCGGATTGCTCTCTTTATTTTTTTCTTCCTTTATCTTAACTTTTTTTTCTAGTTGATGTGATTGGATTCTTCCAATTACATGCCCTCTTTGAAATTTTAAGGGGGAGGGTGAGGGGATTCAATAAACCTTCATGTTTCCTTTGGGAAATTTTGTGGAGTACTTTCCAACAGAGTTGAGCTCTTTGTAAGATAGAGCCAAGCTGTTCAGACTAACTCATATATCTTGATATCTACTCGTTAAAATGCTTTTAAGTGATTAAAAAGCCTTTTAATAATATTAATGAGCCAGGTTTAAATTTTATTTTTGAATTTATTAATTTATCGAGTAGATAAATTAATTTAAATACCCAAACTACTAAAATTTGATTCCATATATGATTTCTTAGAACTCACCCGTAAGATAAATAGATTAACTATGCTCAAACTTTATTTTTGAGTTCTTTAAGAGCATCTCCGCCCAATGGGGTGCTTGTATGATCAGCTGCCAACTCCAAAATAGCATTGGCACCCTAATAACTTCTCCAATGGGATGCCATTTGAGATGCCAAATTTTGGCAATGCCAGTCCTTGGTGCCAAATTTGACATATCAAATAACACTTGTCATTTGTGCTACGTCATATTATTTTCTCTAAAAAAAAGTATAAAATGCTAAAATATAGCATTAATGCATTGCAGCATATAGGTGCCAAAATTTTGCATTGATGCCATTTGGGTGCCAAATTTTGGTATGGCACATCAAATGGTATGAATGAATCGGAGATGCTCTAATTTATCAAGCCAAGTAGAATATATAGCTTATTAATACTTTAAATGATCATACTACTCATTTAATTCGATGCAAGGCTTGTTCTAGTTTACTCATAAGATAAACGAATAATGCTTAAACCTTATTTCTGAGTTCATTATTAATTTATTTCGTCAAGTTTGATCAACCTATTAATCACTTTCCTCGACTAATTAATTCATCAACTACATTCCTTATGCAAAGTGTATTAGAAAGCCTTAACTCTTCTTTCTCAACATACAAATATTTTATTGTTGAAGAGGATGACAACAAAGAAATCCATTGCAATTAAATGCAGGCATACTGATAACTTAATTTAGTCACCAATATGTTGTGGAAGAGGCAGATCTAATGATCACTACGGCGTCCCAAATGTTTGGACAAAGAATTTTCTCTCAGAAAGCTTGCAATTATTGTACTTAGCACTAACATTCCATTTGCCTATTTCACTTATATATTTCCACCCACTCTATTTCACTCATATATTCCCACCCACTCTAAGTGCCATATGATGTATGTTAAAATCAATAAAAGTAATATTTTTATCTTTTTTAAGATTATTTATAAAGGCAATTCGTTCACTTGAGAGTACTAATGGTCCAAGACATGTAAAATATGTGGGTTAAATAGCATTTTTCCTTTATGGAAGCTAGATTAAGTTATGCTACATTAATTTTGGTTTCTAACACTCAAGCTCCTTCGCGCGCACCCTCTCTCTTTTTCTCTATATATGTGTGTGAGAGAGAGAGTGAGTATCTTTTTGCACCACTCTTCTACGTATTGCAAAGTTTTCTTGGCACATAAAATCTGGAGAATTGCACCACTAGCTTCTAAAGATTATCACCCATGCAAAAGTTCTTTAATTTAAACCATTACCTGAATAGCCGAAACTTGCAGAAAGCTAGATTGTTACCAAAAGGTTACGTTAAAGCTTAAAAAGGGACAAAAAAACAAAACATATATAATGTAAAATAACCCAAATTAAGTTCATCGTTCACTATACCTCTCCTGAAGATCGAGAAGCAGCTAGCCAGCGGGATCCATTACCTTCTCGAGTGATCACGTACCAGCATCAAAGTCTCTGGTATTATTAGTAGGAGGAGGCTGATCATGATCAGAACTAGAAGGACTTCCAAACTGCAATGAAAATTGTTGATACTGTTGTCGTTGTTGTTGAGAATTCGAAGCTGTGGACGAAGATATGGAAGATGAAGATATTGTAGTTGATAGAGGCTGAGTGGACCCAAATGTTTGTCTTCCATAGAAACCAGATGCAGCATAGTTAAAATCTTGCGAATAATGAAGAAAGTTGGGATAGGTTTGTTGAGATGGAGTAGGACGAGACGAAGGAGGAACATTATTAGGAGAGAGAGGAGGTTGTCCAGTCACTACTGAAGGCGAGTCAATATGGCGAGTTGTTAAGTAACCTGATTGATCGGTACTTGTGCTTACTTGAACTCTCTCAGGGAAGTTAAGCTTAGCTTTGCTTCCTTTGAACCTAAGAGCTGCTTCGTCGTAAGCGAGAGCAGCAGCCTCAGCTGTAGTGAAAGTACCAAGCCACACTCGGGCTGCTTTCTTGGGGTCACGTATCTCGGCTGCCCATTTCCCCCATGGCCTTTGCCTTACTCCTCTATAGTGTCTTCTCCTCGCGTTCCCTTCACATATATGGACATGTTTTGCCAGTAAAAAATTATTACAAATTAAGCAGATTGGCATTCAGCCCATAAATTAATAGAAGGAAACTATCCATTATGTATATTGGCACAAAAATAAATTAAGAAAAATAGTGAGGTATGGGGAGGGAGAGAGAGAAAGAGCATAAAGCCTGCATTTAACTATGCAGGAAAAAAAAAAAAAGAAAAAAAAAGAAGAGAAATGTATTACTCAGATTTGCATCATTTGTAAAGCTTTGAAGAAAAGATGGAGAAATCAATGTAGCAAGGAAAAATAGATAATGAAAAAATAAAAATAAAAAGAAGGTCGATGAATTTGTTTGCCCTAGAAAAAAGGGGGTGATGTAGCTGCGGTAATACCTCAAATTTGAACCTATCTTTAGGCTTATACCATTACGACTTGTCAATTAGTGGATATAATATATATGTACAAGAGAAAATTATAGAGGAGAGAGAATAGAAAGATCGAAAATTAGTGGATATGAATATACCTTGATCTTGAGATGATTGGGATCGATCATGTTGAGTGGTGGTGGTGGAGGATTGGGAGATGGGTAATGGGTTATCATGCAGCAGATGAAGTGGGTTTTGGTCAGTGTTTCCAATGACTTGAGTAAGTGCAGAAACCATAGCTGACATATCTTGTTGGGATCGAGCTGAATAGATAGGGAAGCCGTGATCTTCTTCTTTCTCCTCCGATTCATCGGATGGAAGGGGCCTCTTCCCATGTCGTGGATCCACCTTTTAAGCTTCTGATTAATATTTTCTAATACCCCGTTTGGCTAGCTATGTATCAAGTTGCAGCCAAAAAGTAGAATATCACTTATTATCTACTATATGTAATTGCATGAAGGAGTAGAAGAAGAAGAAAGATGGATGATGATAAGGAAGAGACGAAGGAGAGGCAAGTAGGGTTTTCTACTGGATTAAATATCTGTCTTGCGGTTTTCGTGTGAACAGTGATCAGTAAGTAGAAAAATGGGTTCAAGCTGGTCCAACTTTTCAACGTATGACTCTCTCTCTCTCTCTCTCTCTCTCTCTCTCTCTATATATATATATATATATATATATATATATATACACACAGAAATGATTCATTGGGGTCCAGACCCCATATGGATATATACGGTCCACTTCGTATTGGGATAGTTGGGACAGGTATTTTGAAAAATCGACCGTTGGATTAGATACTCCTGTTATGTATGTCATGTCTGTCGAAAATCATAGTGATCTAACGGTTGGTTTATGAGAAAACTATCCGTGAAAAAAACTGATACTTAAAGAACGATAAAATGTCAGGTTTTTTCAGTCAGTTTTCTTAGAAACCAACAGTTGGATCACTGTGATTTTTAACAGACATGACATACGTAACAGAAGTATCTAATCCAACGGTCGATTTTTCAAAATACCTGTCCCAACTATTCCAATGAGGAGTGGACCGTATATATCCAAAATTCCTATCAATGCCCTTTTAATCTCCATGCCATAATGTTGTCACAAGTGACGAAATTGTAATAAAAAACAAATATATAACTTGAGAGATTGATCTATGTAGAACAAGTAACCCAAGCTAAATACAACTGTGGATGATTTTACCATTATTTTTGTAGCTTTTTGTTCCCTCATTTTTATTTAAGTTTAATTAGGATTTTGTTTTTAGTAATTTTTAGGATTAATTTAATAATCAAATTTAACTCCTTATAGAAAACCACACTTGATAGAGTTAATTTTAGATGATTTCTAAATGTTATTAGGGTTTTGTGTATCTTGTAAATAGACCTTAGATATAGTGCATGTGAAGTTGTGAATAATTCATCAAGATCATTTTTAATAAAATTTCGAAGGGCCCCTATAGGATTCTTGAGAATTAGGCTTTAATCTTTGTCATTTTGCAGCATCATATCAATTGATATCAGAACCTTAATTACCTGGTCCCGGAGAATTGCAAGCAATGCAAGATATTCAAGCATCAATTATCCAGTAATTCATGAGGGAGAACTTACAAGCAATATATATATATATATATATATATATTTGAACATCAATATATTGTAAGTTTTATCCTAACATTGAAGATGTAGCTTGTGGTCAAGCTATTCGTAATTGCATTTATTTTTTCAGTACAAAATATATAAAAATATCATAATATTAAACAAGAAAACAAACCCTATACTACTTTCGATCGGCCGAACCCAAGACTTGAGATGCCATTAGATTATAAAATCATTGATCGAATTTATATTTCTAAGAAAATAAAATTTTAGTCAATATTTTCGATGGATTTTTGTACAAGAAAAAAAGATTCTTGATAGGTTATTTGAACCAGGAAGATTTTTGGATTATATTAATATTTCAAACGAGAAAATATAATATAAAAGATTGTGTCGGTGTACAAGCTTTGGAGACAGGCTGCAAATTGGTGAGAATATTGGTTACAACTTAATTTGTTGAACTTGATAGGCGAGTCCCCTAGCTAATTTTGCTCATGACCAAAAATGAAGAGGATGATGAAAATTCAAATTTCCCCTTATGATTAGGAGGCTAGGAAATATATTTTTTTATAGATTAAGATAAGAGTAGTGCTAAATGAATTACCTCATTTTTAAATCTCTTGAGGTAAAAGCATGATGTCGCAGAGTCATAATTTAATTTGTATAATACACAAGCATATTTTAGGTCATGCTTCCATGTTTGGTGATTTGAAAGAGGCAGTCTAAGTTTGTACGTGGTCGCTCATTTTTATATTTTTCTTAATAGGTCAAGTTCCGCTTATATCCTATTTTGACACCTATGTTTATACCTCATTTTTAAAATATCATTTATGATAGATATTTTGACGAACCGACCGTTAGATTCAATACCTTTCTTATGCATATCATGTATACCAAAAATCATAGTGATCCAACGGTTAGATTTTAAGAAATGTCACCATAAAAAATTGTTATGTTTTTAATTAATAAAAAAAAAAAATAGTTCTTCAAAATGATAATTTCAAAAACTAACCGTTGGATCACTCCGATTTTTTTCATACATGACAAACATAAAATAAGTATCTAATCTAACGGTCGGTTTCTCAAAATTTTCGATTTACAATGGTATTTGAAAACGAGGTGTAAACATAGGTGTCAAAATAGGGTGTAAGGAGAACCTGTCTTTTTCTTAATAGAACAGGTCTAATTAATAATTATTATATATTAATTATTATTATATATATATATGTGTGTGTGTGTGTGTGTGTGTGTGCGCGCGTGCGCGCGCGCAGGATTATGATGAGGAGTTATCCAACGTATATATGGGGTGACATGATTTTTGGTAGGATATCATGTATAAGTATAGTATCTAATCCAACGGTCAATTTTCCAAAATATGTATCCTGAAATCTCCTATATATAAGTTCACTGGCGGATCCAGTGTATGACCAGGGTGGGCACGTGCCCACCCTCAAATTTAAAAAAAAAAAAATTATTAGGTATATATAAATTCAAAAAATATAGATTTGCTAAAGTGCCCACCCTCATTTTTGTTTTAAATCCTTATCTACGTTTTTTAAAAAAAAAAACGTAGAGAAAGACATTTTTCATAGCATTGATAATGAAACTATCGTGCAACGGTTTCAGAATATGAAGACACGTCGAAATCAATTGTAAAAGGTTATGATAAGCCTCTTGTTTGTTACTTTTTGTTTATATAAACAATGTATTTTGGCTTTTGGCCTTTTTTTGTATTATATATATTAAAGTTTGAAATCAAAATACAAAAGGTGCCCACCCTGAATGGAATTCCTGGATCCGCCCCTGTATAAGTTTCATGCTTACTTTAATAAGATCAGCTTTGCATGTATATATACTCTCCATGCTTGAAAGTTGTAGATGTGGGGTGACATGAATGGTAATGATTTTAATTTTTCTTTAAAAAAATACAATCAATATTGGTTTGTGATAGAAATTAAGATTATGTAAAAAAAAAAGTTGTGCATCATGATACTATATATAGAAAAAGTAATATTATACATCGTTACAAGTATCGCTACAAGAAAAAAATGCTTATTGGATATTTTTAAAAATTTATATATTTTTTTTTCTCGTTGCAACATCTTGTAGATAATAAATCTATATTTGGATATCGAATACGACATTCCACGAGAATTAATGAATTAAAGAAATTCAAATCCAAAGGAAGAAATTGTCAAGTCGTGAACACTTAATGCTGCTATTAATAAGTGAAGATTCATTGAAGGAGCCCATCGTGATCAAATCTCAAGACGAGTTCAACTTGTATGCATCTTCTACCACTAAATCTAAAGGTATTTTTAACATAATAAATTGAAA
>JAESVK010000778.1:2196732-2218219 GCA_017140935.1 Hamamelis virginiana | reverse complement strand
TCTTCTACCACTAAATCTAAAGGTATTTTTAACATAATAAATTGAAACAAAAAAAAAAAAAAAAGAATTTGAAAATTTCACGGACCTAATGATATAAAATTAAAATTTAGAAAAATGCTACAGAACCAAAAACTTTAACCCGAAACTAAAAATCATCATGATGTGTCATGCTTTGAGTGGTTTAGTCATTCTTTCAAATAGATTCTATCTTTTTCACACATCACTCAAAGCATGACACATCATGGTGGTTTTTAATTTCGGATTAAAGTTTTTGGTATATAAAGTTATAAACTTATGGATTTTTTGATAATTTTTTCAATAATTTATATTAAGAATAGGATAATCAAATAATACTTAAGTTACTTTTAATATATGATATAAAGCTATAAACTATATTGAATTTTTAAAACTGTTCATTACTCTACCTCCATTTTTTCTTTACAATGATACTTTGTAATGGTATATAGCATTACTCTTAATGTTATATCACAAATTATAGCCAAACCTTAGCAATTTTTCAGATGGTATCTTCTAATTAATATTGGGCTCCAACTGGTTTCAACCCATAGTTAGAACTTTGAAGTGTCAATTGGGGCGTTCTTACTTCTTGGGCTCCAACAGGAAAAAAAAGAACTATTAATAATTGTGATAATGCAAAGTGCAAATCAATTAACTTATAAAAGAGTGTTACCATATATTTTAAATTCAACTTAAAATTTAATAAACAGTAAAAGAGTAGACCTAATTCAATTTAATTTAAGAATTCTCAAATAGGTCCTGACACATTTTTGATTGATTAAATACCTTTTTTTTTTTTTTTTCCTTTTCATCTCCATCAGAAGTCCTAATTGAACCCCACCCCCCCCCCCCCACCCACCCACCCCTGGTCATGATTTGAAATAAAATCATGAAATTTTTCCTTCTAGGGCCATTGCAAGACTCTATAGTCAATACTTTTTCCCAAGTCTTTTGATTGACTACCAACTTGGCTAATTAGGGCTCAATTAACCCCTTGTGTGTGTATATATACACACACACACACTATGGTCCCACCCTTGAACACAATTTTCTTTAAATGCACTCTTTTTTCCTACAAATGGTCCCCCCACCCAGCCACAAGTGTCAATCTCTATTTATATACGGCAATTTCTTTGGCTTTTTTTGTTTAGATAGATTACATAAAATCCCCCCAAACACCGTGATAGTTGTAACATACCCCCCAGTAGGCCAGTAGTACCTATAAAACTAAAGCTTGAAATATTTAGAGGTATGCATGAAACGCATAATTGACATTAATTTACGGTCATTGATAGACTACCATCGCTTTGACTAACAGAAAACTCACTAAAGGACGAAACTGTTGCGTGGACATGTTGGAAGAATTTTGTCCGTTCATTAGGTCAGGATATGTCGCAATCAGGCTTAGAGTTCACAAGCTTTTTATGGGCTCTTAGTATTGCTTAGGTTCCTGTTTGGATTAACTTTGTATTTTAAAATTCAAAATTTCACTTGATTGGACAACAATTACTTTTAGACGACTTGATGGACGATGAAATGGTTAGCCAAAATTGTCCATCCCCCTCTCTTTGCTTATGCTACAGTCACTTCCAACATAAGAATTTTAATAAGTGAAGAGATGATTTGGACTAAAGAGAAATGTAAAAATATAGTTTTGCAAAAGTAATTTTAGGCAATACTAATCCAATCGGGACTTTAGCAAGGCAAGATGAAAATGTAATGAAAATTCAGACAAGCCTAGGAAAGAAGGCTCGACTGAAACTAAGCATAATATTATGGTGCATACTTAATTACAAAGGCCCAATAATATTGAAAATCAACCATGAATTACATTGGGTCCAAATACAAAATGTTTAATACACTAGTGTCTGCATGACAGGAAAACACACAAATACAGGTACGAAAACACTCCCAAGAGATTAAGTCAGTTGTAAACTTGTATCTTCGTTCCTCGAATCATCTGCAGCTTGATTCCGCCTTTGTCATGTTTGGGCTATCTTTTTATAATGTACCAAAACCAGAGAATAGAGGGTTGTGTCAAGTTGGACAATTGGCATAAGGATTTGCTGAATTAATAGCTCCGTTTGTTGCTCAAACAATACTCGAAGTACCATTTCATGTAAGGCAAAAGAGGCCTCCTTTAAATTGGGAACCACAGTGGCATTGGCACCATGGACTAAACAAATGCAAAGGCGTTCGGCATAAGCACCAATAACAGAGAATTTGTATACAATTCTTTAATTGTCAGGAATTTGGTTGAATGTCTCTGGTTCGCATGTAGGTTAAAAATTGAGTGGGTAGTTCTGCTAGAAGCGACTCAACAACAGAGATCCCACCTGCAGGTAAAAGGGAAGTCACCCCTCAACTAATATCAATTGTAGAAGATTTTTTTTTTTTTTTTTTTTTTTTTTGTATAGAGTTGATTTATCGGGATATAATTGAGTTACTCACCTTGTACATCACGGAATGGAACAAACTGAACTATATCACGCGATGCAACGCGTCCACTTGAACTTTCAAGTCTCTCTCCTTTATCCGCATCTAAAATCTGTACAACAGTATTGGATGGATGAAGTGGAGATATATTCAGAAAAACAATATTCAGCGCATGGAAGGGACATAACAGTGAATTAGATACCTCCATTTCTTTGAAGTCAGCTCCCCCAACTCCAACAATGAGGATTGACAATGGCAGGTCAGATGCCTTAACAAGAGCATCTTTTGTTTCTTGGAGATCTGTTATTACTCCATCCTAAGTTTTGAAATATTTTAAAGCAAAGCACCAGTGAGATATCAAAAAAGGAAAAAAAAAAAAAAAAAAACTCATGTTCAAGAGATGGATGATAGTTTATCATGCAAAACAAAAATAAGCTAATTCTGGAAAAATGTGGTAGAAGCTTTAACATTCTCTGACAAACTGCAGAAAAATAACCACTAAAAGGAAAAATAGTAAAGGTTACCAATTGATTTGCATGTTAGCCATGATAACATCTTTGTATACACTTCAGATATCAATAAAGAAAATTTATCTTATATTCCCAATTCTAATTCTTACCGTGATTATTAACAGAACAAAGTATTTTTGCCGACCATTTGCAAGAGACTGGCTAGCGATTAGAGCAGCACTGGTTATCACAGGTCCAAAAAGGGTTGGTCCTGCAAGAGAAACATTAAAGAGGGCACTTGTATACGCCGTCATAATTCCTGGGAGTCCCTCAACCTAAAAAGCATAGAATCATATTACAGAGGATGTTGCGAACAGAAATAATAGCATGTAATGTAATAAGAGCAAGATCATGACTTGCAACTATTCCACCTCACTGTAATTACTGCTTCCATTCAAGTTAAAACAATGAGAAACTGGACCATCGATTGGCCGTCCTCCAAAACCCCAGGCAGGAAAGCGCTTGTCTGTATCATAAAACTGCAGCACCTGTCCAACCTCTAAGATCGCCTGAAAAAGTATAAGTCACACTTGCATAGGTCCATTAATCAATACATACATACATACATATATATACATATATATATATATATATATATACATATATATATATATATATATATACAGAGATGCTATTATAAGGTGCACCTGATGCAAGATGCATTAGGTGCCCTCCTCTACAGTCATCTGTGATAAAAATTTTTAAAAACTGAACATTGGATTAGATTACCCTATAATGTATGTCATGTTTGCCAAAAATCACAGTGATCGAACGGTTGGTTTCTGAGAAACTGACTGCAAAATAACTATGACTTTTTTGTTCTTTAAAATGTTATCATTTTTTAGCAGTCAGTTTCTCAAAAACCAACCGTTAGATCACTGTGATTTTTGGCAGACATGACATACATTATAGGGGTATCTAATCCAACGGTCAGTTTTTAAAAATTTTCATCACAGGTGGCTGTAGAGGAGGGCACTTGATGCAAGTTGCATCAAGTGCACCTTATATTAGCATATATATATATATATATATATATATATATGAGGAACAAAATGGAACTCACTCTCTGGTATGCGTTTGACCGCCCTGAGGGGTCAATATAATGCAAGGAATCAGGAAGGCGGGGGTTTCCATTTGAAGCTGACAACAAAGGATGGAGAGTTAGTGCATAAGAAACTATTATCGCCCCAAATACCAATACATATCAGATGTCTTAAGTGATTCAGAAAAATATAAACTAAAAGAAAACTTGATGAATCATGCATACAATAAAAATATGATGCTGACTTAGATCTAAATCAACTAAGCACTTATCGGCATTGGATCATCTCATCACTTAAAAAAGCCTCCATTCATGAGATGATCCAACGGCCACAAGTCTTAGTTGACTTAGATCTAAGTCAGCAGTAGCTGACTAGATCATTTCACTATATATATATATATATATATATATTAAAAGCATGTCCCAAATCTTATATCCAAGGGAGTTTAGAACCACCATTCTGAATATTCTACCATTTTACAGGTCAATAAATGATCAATCGGGCAATTTTTAAAGTCAAAACCCTTGGACTTTCCTCGGAAACGTAACCATACTAATAGATTGATAGTCCACGATTTAATTAACAATATAACCCTAGATAGAGCTGAATGGGAAAAAAAAAAATCACTTGTGGTGATATAAGATGATGCCAGGGATCAATTGGTATCTCTATACGGTGTAGCTGGATAACCTGATTTTGTCAAGCCAAAACAAGTATTATTTTGCATTTGTTTCCTAAAGTTCAGTTCCTATTATAGTGGAAAATATTTGATCCACAGAGAATTTTCAGGTATGGTAACATAAGTAAGTTGTTTCAATCACAAATATAAATATTAAAGGGCAGAAATCCGTACATGAGTACCTGTGAAATCAATAGCCACCATGAAGTTCAGTTCACATCCCCCAGCCAAGTAATCCAGGAAAGTATGCTGGACACTTTCTGAAAACTTGTCCACAAATATCTGACTCTTTAATATCTGCATTAAAGTTGCAAAACTTGTAAATTGAAGGCAGAGAATTAGAAATTAGGATGGAAATCCACCAGATTCAAATAGTTTAAGACCTTGTTGTGGTAATTATGCCCAACAGCTGTTGGTAAAAATAAATTTTCTCCCTGCTCACTAGAATGAAGCTTTTCCAAGTCTGCTAGTGATTTCTCTACTTTTCTGATTGATCCACCACAAACAAGAAAATGAGTACCCCAATTTATAGGGATTGGGAAAAGAGGAAGACAAAAGAAACAAGGTCTCAATTACCCAACCAAATCATGTTTGCCATTGCTATTGAAGTTAAAGCACTCTATAATTAATGGAGTGTCCTGCAGGTTAATTTAAGAGAAAAAAAAATGGGAAAGTTAGCAGCAGATAGATAAGAAACCATGGCATCTTCTAGGCAAATATCCCAAATCCAACCTAATCTGCATGGGAAGAAGTTGATCATGAATCTGGAGAATTGATTCTCAGTATATTGTTATGATGGCACCCATTAATTGGACCAATCAACACTTCTAGCACTCTGATTTCAGACAAAAACAGGGATTGCTAATATAAATGCAAGGAATAAATTACCAGACAGGGAAAGGTCAAAGATATTAGACAGGTAACATCATCCTAGTAGGCCATATTGGCCATCAAACTCCGATGAGAAACCACAGTTTGGATCATCCATATATGCTAAATAAAGAAAGAATGCCTAAAATGGGAAAAAGGGAGGTATGACTAAGCCAGTGGACACCAGATTTCCACTATATAATGCAGATTGTAGCTGCCAAAGGGAAACTTGCTCGTACCTTGCTTCCAACTTGTTGCAAATTCAAATATATGGACTTCCATGTTGGTTTAAAATCATTCTTTATGACTTCCGTCTTGCAAACTGGAATGGGAATCCCACTCTCTACCATTTTTGATATTACCAAAAAGGGGTCCTGCTAGACAAGTCAGAACATGCACCAACATGTAATTGACGCTCTTCATAATATCAAACAAAAAGAATAAACTAACAAAAACTAAGCAGGTCCATACACTTCTTGAGAAGAGATCCTTATATTCCAGATCTGAACACCTTAATATCATCTCTGTTGTAGTTTTTGAGGCAATGGATTCCTCAGCATGAACAGTAAGCTCTCCAAAGTTTCGGGGACGGGTTGATGTGGTAGATTCTTCTTTACGTACAAGCTCTAAGGTCAATGACCCGTTTGATTTGGTGATTATCTGCACCAAAACAAAGGAAAAAGATAGGCCAATTGGTCCCCAACTGTATAGGACATCATGAAAAGAAGGGGAAAAATCTCCAAGATCTAATACCCCAGTTGGTCCATAATACTGGTTCAAGAATTTTTTATTTAGCACTCCACTGCTCACAGGATAAGCATCACTGTTAACACTACAAATTCTGAACTCCATGAAATATGAGATCAGGCATATCAATAGGATTGTCATCTCTCTCTCTCTCTCTCAATGACTCAACCAAGTAAGGAAAAATTAAATTTGAATGTTAGGTATGTGCATGTCATACCTCAGATAATGCACATGTAGCCTCGCCAAGAAATTGCTGCTCGTCCAGCTTTAGCATCTGCATCGTTTAAATTCATCCATCATGCATAGAATATTCTATGCTTGCACAAACTTGAATGAAAATAGCAAATTTTTTTACTTTTGTACTATTGCTAGTAAACATTTTTGTCAACATACTGAAATAATATTTGTTAGGTATCCACAGCACCTGTACATAGCTACATATAAATGCATACATATGGAAGCTTAATGACCAAACAAATTCTAAGATACACAGTACATGAAACTTAAAGCAAGAAAAAAGATTGCCCAGCTTGAGGTCATGTAAAAACTGGATTGTTTTGGCATTAAGAGCCTTTTCTCTCTCCTCTTACTTCTAACATTAACCAATTCTCTTCGGATAGGTGCCCAAATACACTGGGCTTGATTTTGTCATGTCACAACTAACAAAATACCAAACACATTAACAGAAAGTCTGTGTCGAGACATACACAAACCTTTAGATTCATAAGTGGAAACATTAAAAACTACAGGGGAAAAAAATGAAAATAAAAAGGAAAAGGAAAGGAAAAATTCCCAAGATTATGTCAGGAAATAAGAAATTTTTGCATCCTTACAAAAAATATTCATATATTATATAAAACATCTTACTAGTGGATTCCAGCTTTTGGTAGATTATATATAAAACATATTCAATGATAGAAATGCACTCACAAAACATTCATGCACCACAATTAAAGAATTTTGAGAAGACACGGCATCATAGAAATATACCTTTACGTCAACATTGTGAAACTGAGTGTCAATATCATACAAACGGAACCTGTGATAAAATATTATTTTTCAAAAAACCTTATAGTGAACCAATGATATGTGTGTTTGGTTGTCAAAAATAGAGATAAAAGCAGTAAAACTTACACCAAAGTCTGCACAGACTCAAAACGATAAGTAATTGTATATTTTGTGATCCATGTAGGATTCAACGAATTTAACACCACTTCAGTACGGCCAAGCTCTTCAAGTGCTCCATCTCTTCCTTTTGTATAAACAATTGCCATAGGATCACTCTGAAAACAGAAAAAATCTATGAGATAACACACTAACCTTTCTGCAACAAAATTTATGCAGAAAAGGCAAGATTTCCATAAATAGAAAATAGAGCATGAGAAAACAGTAAATAAATGGCATTATGAATTATCTTGAAGCATGGCATCCAAAGACTACAACTAAATAGAAACAAGAGAAACTGAAATTTTAATACAGTATCCAATACGGAATATACATAGATATATATGTACATTAATATTATATAACATAATCTATAAGTTATAAAACGAAGAGGCACCTTCAGCAACAACTTGGTCAGAGTGTCATTAGTCACTTAAATGCCCCTGTGATGCCCTGAGACATAACTTTATCCTGTTACTAAAGCAGATTCTTTATTTGTAGCCTTATTTCCATATGGAGCCCAATCATGATTGTGATTAAGATGATTAATTTTTTGAAGGTTCTAGATTATCATATTTAACATCAGAATAGAGTATAGATGACCAGAAAAAGGTCTGAGTCAGAATATCATGTTGAACCAGTTCATAACTAAGACACATATTCCACAGTCGGAAGCTGTTGAAGTGTACTATATATCTGTGCAACAACATATATATTGAAGTTATATCTCTGATCCCAACAACACTGGTGAATACATTGGAAGGGAAACTAAAAAAGTGAGTCAATATTAGTGCTGACCAAATGCCAAGAAGGTGATGATGCGATGAGTAGGTAGTAGGCAGGTAATTAGATAATGCAATATAGTGCGTCCAAAGTTCATAGAATACACAGGTGATGGAATTTAGAATCAAAGGGCCACATAACAAGTAGGTGATTGCACTCGTGACAAATAAGTAAAGCAATTAAGGCTCCCACATCATACATCTATGTATAGAAAAGGGACAATAATATGACAATATGAGGTATTTAGTATATAGTGGGAGAGAGAAATTATAGAATGAGAGTGAGATAGCTGTTCTCCTACATCTAGATATAGATTTCAGGTTTAAACAGTATCAATAACTAATAACAAAAGCATAAAACCTGCAGGTATCAGGTGATTAATAACCGAGATACATGATATTGGCCCCATTTAAAGATTATAAAAAATGTTGGCCCCATATAATAGCCAAACCCCTACACCAAACCCACTGCTTGTAATCCAAAATTGGAGTCATTGAATTTCTTCTGGTCCTTGTTAGTAATGGGCTATCTCTTATCAACATAAATAGATCAGTGGGAAGACTCCATAGGACACCCTACATGAAGGCCCTAAAAAATTTCCCAAGAGTTTCACTTTACCAAGAATGAGAAAATATACTACATGAAAGATGAAAGTCTTGCATGGAAGAAGAGTTTGTCTACTCATTGCACCTAGACCTTCAGCCTCTCTTATCACCAGCATTGCTTTAAGTGTCTCTCCTTCCAAAGGACAACAGAGATCATATGCCTCAAGCCCTCAAATGACAACCACCACCAGCTCGTCCATATTGAGCATCGCAATATTTGGTCATGTGATATAAGTATATAATTTGAAGGGTGAAGAACCATCAAAACAAGGTCTCTATGATGAATAGATAGAGGACAAGCCAAATATTACCCGATGCAGGACGATCAGGCGAAGAAATCAAGGGTTGATGGTAGAAGCTTTATCGAGGGGATAAGGTAAGAATAGGGTACTGCTTAGGGCAAAGTAGTGACTTCAAACACAGGGAATATTTGCTGAAAATTATGGACATCAAGGGTCTCTGGGTGCAAATTCAATTATTTTAGGGTTTTGAGTGCTAGCATTGTTAGGGTTTAAATGTTGGAGAAAGGTTGGGGTTACAAATTCACGAGTTCGACTCCCCCTAAGGGCTTAAGCTTTTGGAGTAGTGGTAAGCGCTTGATCCTAACAGCAACTATATCCTTGACTCCATAAAATTTAAACTAATAGCATAGGACCCTAAAAAAAAGAATAAAATCAAGGGGAATTTGGTCAAAAGTCCCATTTAAAAAGATTTTACTTCCTTTAGTCCTCTCAAAAGACCTTTCATGCCAAAAGTCCTTTTGGCATGAGTTGGAAACAAATATCCCTCCTTCCCCAAACAACCTTCAACGCTACCTACACCCCAACCCAGAGTACACTACACCGGACCCGGAGTTCACTATGCCGGAACCTAGAGTTCACTACACCAAAACTGGAGTTCACTACGCCAGAAAATGGAGTTCACTATGCTGGAAGAGAAAAAAAAAAAAGAAAAAACCAAATCCTAAAATTACTTTCCTCATAAACCACATATAAATCCAAATATAAAAGCAAATTTGGGCAGCCACCCATAGTTACTAATCACTACTGCAACTACTCCTTGTCCTCTTTGGCTTTTTAATATAATTGTTGATTATCTCTGATAAAAGAAAATAGGTCCACGCGATCAATTGAAAAGGCTTTCTATAGCCATTCTCGGCCTGAGATAGGGGGGAAGGATTAGGCGTACTGGCACTATAGATTTGCAGAATACCATTAACCTTGAGATCTCAAGCCTGAGTTGCTTTTTCGTCTCACCAAGTATGAGTCTCCTTGTCATCCTAATCATGTGATCATGTCCAGGTTAAATGATCATCACCTAACTCATTCAAGGGTAGTTTCTATTCTGAGTCTGTGATTTCCCTGAGTCGTATAACCAGTTGGAGAAGGAGGGATGGAGGCATGAGAGCTGTTTGGATGGGATTCAACATGGTAAAGGGAAATTCAGTCACTAACAAGAATAAATTTTTAAAAATAGGACGTTATGCAATAAAATTTTTCTAAACAGGACTTTTGAAAAAAAAAAAAAAAAAAAACTTTTTGGAGGACCTTAGCCAATATGCAAGTTTTAAAAAGAACTTTTAGCCAAATAACCTAAAATCAAACTTAACCCTAACTAAACTCAATTCAAGAAGGACCCAAACAAGCGCTATCTTGAATTTGAACCAATTTCCAAGTAATTCAACTATACCCTTGACTCCATAAAACTTAAATTAACAGCATAGGACCCTTAAGAAAGAATAAAATCAAACTTAACCCTAACTAAACTCAATTGAAGAAGGTGCCACACTAGTGTTATCTTGAATTTGAACCAATTTCCAAGTCCTTAAGTCCTTCATCATTACCTTATTAGGATCTCCTCGAAGCAATACTCCTTACTTCCACATACACTAGACCTTCCCCTAGTTCATCTTCTATTGATGCCAGCTACGGTATTTTATTGAACTGAGATTGCCCACTAGTAGTAACATTCAATAGTCATTATTTTATCTTCAAATAGATATACGGTTGCAGATCACCACTATGAGAAATAAGGTCGATTCTTATTTATTTAAATACATACATGTGTGATTTCATTTATGAACAACCTTACAAGAAGTTCCCTATAGGCTTCTGCTCAATGAACTTTTCAGTCCACTGCCTCCTTGCTTCTATACCCACATGTTACCCACTGATGCTCCTGGCTTTCAGAACCAAGAAATTATATATCTTATATTCTTATGAAACTTTTCCAGATCTATTCTTATTCTTCTATTTCCCTATTATTTCTTAAGGATCCACCATTCAGAGACAGTTAATCATCAGACCATTAGGTGACTGATGTAAAATAAAATTGTAAATATTTTATGAGTTTCATCCTTGCAGGACTAAATCTAAAATCCAAAAGTTCGTATTGGTATAGAGCTAAAACACCAGTACAATGAGGGATATGTTGGTAAAGTGTGGGAAAGTTCAAAAATTATATGACAGCATGAAGCAGTAAAACATTATTGTTCCTCAAAGAATTATACATGCTAAAAAAACTTGGGTAATTAAAATTTTGCAGCTATAGAATTGGAACCTACAAACCTGTAAAACTCATGGAAATTAAAAAGGAAGCTCATGAAAGTCAATAATTATGAGTTAAAAGAGTAAAGATGCTTCTGATAGTCCCTATTTTACAAAGTTAACAAACAAACCTTGGAAAGCACATCCCGATCACGCAAGTTTGTAGCAGATAATGATAACTGCAAAAGTTTTTTGTTTTCAAAAAGAAAAGTCAGTATTAAGGATCCAATGGGCATGCTATACATCACAATTAGATAAAAGAACTCATTATCAAGATATAAGCATCATTTTATGCAACCCACTTATCATAGTTTCAGTTACACTAGAACTCTTTACATGAAGGAGTTTAAGGGTGTACCATTGTTTGTTGTTAGGGATGACCGGTTTCAGTTTGTGGGTCTTGAGAGAGAGAGAGAGAGGTATTAAACTAAAGCACTCATTTCCAAGTGGAATAAGGTTGCAAAGTTGGTTAGATTGAACCATACTCAAGCCATTCAATCCAAAATCTAGGGGGGCCAAGCCAAGCCTAGTTTGGTTTGGTTAAATTTGGTTTCCTGTTTAACCCAAATTCTAATTGAGCTTGGGCTGGCCTGAAGTTATATTATATTTTAAGTATAACCGTTAGATTTTACTTTATATGAATATATACAACTCGACTCTACTCAACAACATCAGGCTTGCTACATGAATCCTTTTTCCCCATCTGGCCCAATCAAGGGTTGTATCCTTTGTTCAAGTCCCTGGTGCACATGTCCATATATATATATATATATATATATATATTATTCGATTAGAAAATTTAAGCTATTCAGTTAGCAATAGCTCTACATTGACAACCCTAAGAAACTAATTTCAAGCCCTCTTTTGTACACATATGGAACATATATCTTGTTAGGCTATCACAAGACAAGCCCAAACTCATACAAGTATCCCATACATAAAATCTGACAAGCTCAACCTAAAGGTTTTGGGCGGAGATCAAGCCTAAGATTCAGCTGACCTCATTCCGGCACAACTTGCACCCCTAGCTCAAACATTGACTCCTAGAATGGGTCTACACAACCAGAAAAGATAAAGAAAGAAAGAGAAAAGGGAAACCAATCAACTCTCCATCATTCCCTTTAAAATAAATGTCTAATTTAGGATCTTCATATCCTATCATTCACCCACAGCAAAGACCTCATGAAGAACAATGGAAAGCCTAACTTAATATGTGTAAACTGAATCAAAGCTCATATCAATCAAATAGCAAAAGTGCAATGTCCAACCAAGTTAATACATAATCCTTAGTGAATACAAATTACACTTTTAAGATATAGCAATATTCCATCATCTATACCATTATGAAGCCAACTCCTAGAATTGTTTAATCAACAAATTTGCAATAAATTTCAAAGAATATCCCTATAACAACCTGGCCAAACAACCCCCCAACACACAAACTCTTCCTCTCTCCCTCTAAACCTCTCTCTCAATCTCTCATCGAGAATTTGAAAAAGTGTAATAACTAACAGCCTTTTACAATTTTTTTAAGCTTGGTATAAATATATAAAATAAAATAAAATTTGAATTTAAATAAAACCGGGGGAGGGAACAACTTTAGGGTAAACAAGATTATCAAATTCCACTTTCAATTAAGAATTTGTAAAAAACAAATTTTATAACTTGAGATGACGGTAAGTGAAGCCATTTTCTTACCTTCTCTTATTTTATTTATATTCTTTGGAATGTAAGAATGGATTGTGCATAGCTATATGCCACTTCAATGTACATACAACATAGTGCCCATCAATGTAAATTAATTTTCTATCCAAGAGAATAATTCTGAAAATCTCATAGGCTAGCATTCAAATGCCAATGTCCTCTCTTTGCACTATCCACTGATTAGCAGTCATTTAGCACACGTGATTAGGCAGAGTGAGTTACTGATTATAAGGCTATTGAACTAAACATATATTACTTGACACTCCACAACAACGACAGGGCGATACATCCAGACTAACCGGGGTCGGCTACATAAATCCTACTTTGGCCTTCAGCTCTTTTTAGGGCCTGGTAACATATCTTCATTTGAATCACAAACCACTCCACTCAAAAGGAAAAATGCTATCGAGCATATAATTGGATAGCTTATATTTCTTAAGAGTCCCACAGCCACTCCCAAATTTCCAAGATCTTCCGTATTTCATAACGACAATTCAATTTGAACTACAACTACTTGAGTTGAACTACAAGGAGGAGTTTATGTACAATTTTCCAACAATTCAATTAAATTCAAACTCTACTGAGAAACCTCAAAGAATCTCTCACAAACACAAGTTAATTAGAACTACCAAAACTTACACAAAGCATAAAACAAAAATATACAGATATTTCAGAGAGTTCGCATCGAAGAAAGCAGAAAACAGATTAAACTAGGGTTTTCGTACACTAAGAAACGAATCGAATCAATGACAGAGAGAACGAACCTCGATCCGAGTAAAGTGACCATTGTAACCGCGATGCTTGAGAAAGTAATCGACAGCGTCGTTTGAACCTTCAGTCTGATTGGCTTGAGAAGAAGAGGTGCCGCCGACGGCCGACCGTCCGCCGGCGTCGTCGGAGCAACAATTTCCCATTTCCCGCCGAGCAGGTCTCAATTTGGCAATGGGCGATAGAAACAGAGAGGAGAGTTCGTAAAAGAAATGATAAAATGAGAAAACGTAAAAAGTGGAGAGAGACAGAGTATGTAAAGACTATATAATAATATAAGTTTTACTGTTAGTGAACCAGTATGGGCCCACATGTTCACCCAATGCCGCGTTTGGTTAAAAATAAAATTACGGAGAAGAAAGCGTGTTGAAATTTAATAGAGAGATTTAACCCAAAAAATTAAAAATTAAAAATTAATCTAAAGATAACCCTTTTTTTTTTTTTTAATACTGCGGTAAGGGTTATCCTGAGCCATTTTGTACGCACTAAACTAAATTTCCTCTCCTGTTCAGTCAAATATAGGCTTGTTCGGTCAAATGCAGGCCATTCACATCGAAACTCGGAGATTCACGACAAAATATTTTTTGTGACAAGATTCAATCCCAAGATGTGATGTTTGGGTTGACGGTTCATACCAAAACCACTTAAACAAACCTCGTAACGAGGTACTCCTGTTGCAAAACTTCCAATTAAATTATGCCACGTCATGCATAAAAAAGTTGTTACCATCATGTAATATGTGAGAAAGTGAAAACTATGAGCTAGTAACATGACATGGGTGGATATTACAAAAATGCTATACAAACAGAAACTTTAACTCGAAATTAAAAATTACTATGAAAGAAAAATATATATATTAAAATATAAAATATATATAAAAATATTAGTTCACTTGTATATTCGGTTCGTTTTTTTATCATCCATCTTATGTGAACTATGAGATCTCTATAATTTTTTTTAAAATATATATATATATATATATATATATATATATATATATTAATTTTATTAATTTAAACAATACTTTATATTCCAATTAAAATGGGTGAAGATATATAGGTGAATCAGATGGGTGAGATAGTATTGTTAAAAATAAAATCGTATTAATCTTTTAATTTTTTTACCTACACTAGCAATTTTATTTTAATTTCTCTGTTTAAGTGAGTTGAAATATAGAATTGAGATGCAAATAGCGAAAAAAAAAAAAAAAAAAAAGAAACTTTGAAAATGTGAAGGACTTGAAAATTAGGTTCCACCCAGTATTTGCAGGGAAACTACAACCCACACTTTAGTGATTGACCATCTTGCCTAACATGTTGGGGATAAAAGTACCCTTTGGCTCGACGGCTGTTAAAACTATTTTATTCCATAATTCACAGTGAGGAGTCAATTATTCCAGTGTGGGCTGTAGTTTCCCTGCAAATACTGGGTGGAACCTATCTCATGAAATTTAATCTCAAACGGTCGGACTGCTTGCAGCCCATTTAGAATTAATTCCCTAATGCATCTAATAAAGAAAGACTAATGTTCTTGGAATTATAATTTGAGAAAAAAAAAGGGTATTGCTATTGGCACTCTACCAATAGCTTTCTGCCCCTGCACTTTTCATGTATTTCTAAATTCATTTGATGTGACAGTATGATAGAATATTTACTTTTATGCATTTTTAAATAAAAATAAAATCTTTAATTTTGTCTAAGTTTTGATCCTTTATATATAAAAAAGATTATGTAATCCCAAGTGAGGATAAAATTCCTACTTCTTAGGGGCATATTTGGAACATTAAATATTGATGATCTCTAAGGCCATCCAATGTCCCAAGGGTAATCTTGGAAGTTCAAATTCATCACATGTTATGTTTTCCAACTGCAGTAGGAAAAGAAAAGGAAAAAGAAAAAAAAAGGCAGATTCAGCAAACTGTTGAAAGCAGTGGGGCTGTCACCTGAGAATAGTACAAAATTAATGAATTATTAACTAACTTTAATCACTATTATCAAGACATGATATTGGTATTAGATGTAAGGTTTTCTAAAGTAATGTTTTCTGGTCCCCATATTGTTTTTAATCTCACAGCTTTACAATCTTGCAAAAAAGTACCCTAGCCTGTATGTTAATTTATTATTAAGGATGTGTGTGTACAGATTTTAGAAAACATCACTCATGTGGCATCTTGTTAGGGTGTGTTTGGAACCATCTTTTGTCTTGTCCAAACAGTATCTTGGATCATGGCATTGTAAGGTGGAGATGCTTGATGTTTTGGACATTTTTATTAATGGGGGCAGATATGATGCTCTCTGCCAATTTCTCAATAACTATACTAATAAATCTTTAGGAAGTACTCATCAATTGAGCAGTATTTATGGAAATTCTTTTTTTTTTTTTTTTTTTTGAATAACCGGGTGTTCGAGCCAACTTACGCACACCTCGACTAATCCCGGAACCCTGAAGTTAACGATTGGATAAGTCTTCAGTGGCTCCAAGAGTTTAGCACGAGTCGAACTCAGGACTTCCACTTCTTGAGCCGTGGTCCCTTACCAACTGAGCTATCCCTCATGTTAATTTATGGACATTCAATTCGAGCCACGTACAGGCAAGGGTTGAGATCATTTTATTATGAAATAAATGGTGAAAATAATGTCACACCAGGTCAGTTCATAGATGTAGCAACTCTTTAAGGTACCCTCAAGTTGACATAGACAAGGGTTAGTTGGAACGTCATGTTTTAATTTAGTACTACAATGTTGTTGCAAGAGCTTTACAACATTTCCCTTGTAAATAATTGAATTAATGCTTTATGAGCCACTTTAAATTTGAATGAGGAACCCAAAAAAAATAGCTCCAACTATAATCAGTTCCAATCTTATATACATATGTTGACTTTAGTTAAAATTAATATGATGTCTTTAACTAACTCTAGGATATATATATTTTGAAAAATCGATAGTTTGGATTAGATAATTTTTATATGGATGTCATGCATGGCAAAAATTATAATGATCCAATATTAACATTTTAAAATACGGACCATTGAAAAATTGTGACCGTTAAAAACTTTCAGAGCTTTTCTTAGTGACATTTCTGAGAAACTTAACCATTGGATTGCTGTAATTTTTGGCATGCATGGCAATCATAGAAATAATATCTAATCCAATGATCAGTTTTTCAAAATACATATCCCACAATTACCTAACTATATATACATCATACTTATTTTAGCTAAAGTAAACATATTATGATAGGATCATTTCTACGACTATAATAATACAATTTCTATGCATAGGAGGATAAAAATAAAATAAAGAAAAGATGACTTACACAATAAAACATATGATTTTCGTTCTCTCATGAAATGGAAGGTCTCAAATTTGACTCTATTCATGAGATCAACAACTAAATTGATTTTTTGAGCATAGTACAGAGTGAATTATAATTTTATTAGCATTTAGTGATTAACAAATGAGAGTAATTTTTTTATGAGGACTTCTTCATGCGAGAATTTGGTTTTTTAGTCAATATAAGATGAAAATTTTGACTTACCGAAAAATATATATATATATATGAGAATTTTGGAAAACTGAGAGTTGGATTAAATATTATTCCAATGTATATCATGCAGGCAAAAAATCGCAGTAATTTGATGGTCAATTTCTAAAATACAGACTAAAAAACTGTGACTGTTAGATACAATCATAATTTTTCACATATTTTAGAAATAAACTGTCAATCAGTATGATTTTTGACATGCATGTCATATTTTAAAAGAATATTCAATTCAATGACTGATTTTTCAAAAAATTCATCCTACATTATCTAAAAAGCCCAATTCGTACATATTGCGTCCTCTTAAGAAAGGATATCTCGTTAGTAAAAAAATTATAAATAAATAATAATAAAAAAAATTAAGTGGAGATCGGAAACAAGCACCCCACTTCTCCCCATCCCTTGCCCCACAAACCAAACGATGATGGATTTACAGGGACCTACGTAACCTCTTCCCGAACCCTTCCCCACAAACCAAACTATGATGAACTTGAGAGGGTCCTACATAGCTCTCTCTCTCACAGAGAGAGAGAGAGATCGAGTTGTTTTGAGAGATCAAAACTCTAGTTTCTCCTAGCCTTTTCTGTAGATATAGAATCCAACAGGCAACAGCGAAAAGTGGGGGGAGACACCAGACAATAGACATAGCAAACTAAAGAGAGAAGCTTTGTACGTATGTCTGTTGCTGAGTGGCAAAAATAGGTTCCAATGACCGACGTGCTTGCTACCATCTCCAAAAACACAAGGCATAATAATTAGAATCTCCCCCATCCCCATGTAAATGCTACGACTTTTGTACATCCTAAATAGTCAGCACCAATGACCAATGAGCGTTTTTCAAGTAATGGTATCTAATTAAGCATCTCAATCAAACACATTGGCAAATGGCAATGCCGGAAAGCGAAACTCACAATCAATGTGGCCCACTGCTCGATCACCTTTGGACTCTCTCTCTCTCTTTCTCGTTTTCATCATTCAGGCAGATTTTAAATAAAGTAGCTTTACAAGTGTTTTGAGGAATCAAAATCCCATTTACAGTCTGCACCACTACCAACTTCTACTCCTAGGAAAGGAAAGGCTACTGGCAAATTTGAGAGAAGAAGTAGAGTCTACATTAGTGGAAACAGAATTAAGCTCATGCCAAAAAGTGATTTTTGATTTGATATTTTGATTTTTAATGTCCCAAAAAAATGTCAAGGGGTCAACAAGCACAGAAGGTCAATTGGTCAACCACTAGGAGATATGGATGATATGGATGGTGGCCACGCGGATCGATTTGCATGGACACACAAAGCGCCGGCTAGACTTCTCATTGGTTCAAATTGAAAATATCTTCTCTCTCCCTCTCTCTTGTTGTTATTTTGGTTGAGGCAATTCAAGGATTAGATAATCCCACGTCAATAAATTAAAATTTCCATTGGCAAGCAGACGAGATGAGTTGTTGGTAATTCAGTTAAGGTCATTGAGGCAAGAAGACTTTCTCCTTTTGACAAGAAGATTGGCATCAAAGTTGGTGAGTCCAGGTCAACTGGTGGAATGTCCAAATCTACAATGATTTATTATACACATCCACAAATTACCAATCTCATTATATACATGATTTCATTGATTTGTTATGTAGCATACAGTAACAGTTATTTTAACGGCCATTGGGGGTAACCGTGATTTTTACTATTTCAATTTATAAAAGTATATATATATATATATATCAATGCTTTGTGGCACACTAAAAATTAAACTTTGACCTTTGCTTTTAAAAATAAAAAATAAGAAATGGTAGCTTATGCAAATGGATCAAAAATAATTCCTACTTTTCCCAAATGACTTTTAAGACTGGGAAGCCATTTGGAGCCTCCTAAAAACTATGCCCAATGCAGCCTAATTTTCCTACTTCAAGTCATCTACCGAGAAGGAAATAGAATGGAAAATCTCGAATGGACCATGGCAAAGTCATAACAACCCACTTTTGAATTCAAGTTTTGCTCATATAATGTCAATGAAGCATGAGGAAATTGACACGAATGTTCCCTAGCATATCCGCAAGCAAACTAAATGCTGATATTCCAGTATATCCTCTTCTCAAATCTGTCAGTCAAGGATAGATTAGAGTGACCCCTGAAAAGGAATATTTGATGAGATAAATACATTCCCCCTTGCCAACCCATGCCTTCTTCCAGATTCCGGGCCACGTGATTGAACAAGCTGAGCATGTGGGGTTGCAGCAGGCTAACTGACGGTGTACTCACTCTCCAAGCCAATGTATTGATCTCCTGCATCGTATTATACATGTGATAGCTGCGACACAAATGGAACGGCATGAGTTTTCACTTCCAAAATAGAACGATGTCGAAAGCAAAAGGTAATACACCTCATACAGAGGATGATATCCAAAAATGTAGCAAGCAACAATTCCATGAGTTTCCCTCCGACGAATTTAGCAAGAAAGGGATGTAATAGGGTTTTGATGCACTTTATTTTTATCTTGACATGCTCAGGCATCCAATATATAATGTGTTATTTAGTTTGATGGTGTTTAGTTGACACTTGACAGCAACCACATATCACAGAGTTCAAGTATTCTCCTAGCTTTGGAAAACACAATTTAGTTTCACCTCTGCTTTCAGAGAAAAGGGGGGGAAACACTTTTAAAATGCTAACCAAATGATTCTTAGTTTCAGTTTTTTCATTCTAATTTATATTAGATCCTTATCATCATCATCATCATCATCGGGTGTCAGATCAAAGTTAGTGAAAGTCAAAATGGTTGGTTGGCAACTTGGCATAAGCCAGTACCAACTAAAGTTACTAAACCATAATGCATCTTGAGATCCACAGTGCTAAAACCAATTAAACCTTTTGTGTGCTGGGTAGCTTGCAAAATACCAAATCAGGCTTTTTCACTAAACAAGGGATAAATTACCTGTAATAGGGATCCTGCATAGGTGGGGCACGATCATCAGGCAAGTATGGGTGCAGAGCATCTGCAGAATAATATGGATCACTGTGAGCTGGCAGACCTTGCTGCTCAATAGCTGGATAGACATAGTCTACATCTGCAGTGGGTCCACACTAATCATGTCATGGAGTTAGGATCCTTTCTGGTTGAGACTCCAACATTGGTGATGAATGACCATGGTGCATTTCAGCCAAATATGGATCATATTGAGGAGGCAGCCTTGCTGGGGGCTGGAACCGATCCTCCACAGCTGGAGGAAACATTGCACGTGATGAGGCCACATGCATTTGGCAATGGAGGGGGCACAGCCGCACAGGTGCTGGCGCTGATGCAGCAAATGGACGAAACAATGATATCAGACTCCTTACCTGCATCATATTAATAGGAAACAATCCAATTGATAAAGACATAACTGTGAATTGTAATCAGAAATGAAAATGTGTCTGTCTTACTGATAATTGAGTTCTAGATTATATTTGGAGCCCCTCTGGTAGTTATCTAAAATAGCCTGTTTGAAAGAACTCCCAGGCAGAGGTAGGCAATCCTCATAAAATTTGAATCTCACCTGAACAAAAAACTACAAGCAGCCTCAAAAACCATACAAGTAGGGATGGAGAGATTTGTGACGCAAACCCAACTTGTTGATAACTTGGGATGAAGGATTAATAACAATGAATATGAAAAACCCTTCAACAAGGCACAGCAGACACCAATTAAGCAACAAGTAGCTAATGTAGAATGGTAAAGCAAGCAGAATGATTTACGAGCCAGCTTGAGCTCCCTCAACTGCAGCTTCTTCAAGCTTGTTCCATTAATCCAGTCAGTCAAGCCCAGGCCTGCTTTGCAAACTAGCCCAGGCCTGCTTTGCAAACTAGGATATTGAATAAGCTAAGCAGGAGTATAACATTCAAAGAAGCTCGTGAACAGATTCAAAGTGATGTTTAATTTTTGGTCCTTGTCTCCTTGAAGAGAATACAATGAGCCCTTGGACTGCACAATTGGGGGAGACCTTGAGCCCCCTATATAAAGGTCCTCAATGGCCCATTTATGGGGACAAAAAACAACAAAACAAGAAGAGCATTTACTCTCATTGGATGCTCTCCACTGCCAACCCCAAGG
>JAESVK010000778.1:2164694-2196632 GCA_017140935.1 Hamamelis virginiana | reverse complement strand
TCAAGAATGAAACATAATCTTTATCGATTGATGTTCTCTACTTGTCAAGTACTGCATACTTTTTGCACCCTACAGATACTTGTCATGTGTACGTTTGTTTAACAATATTTTGACTCTAAATCCTGCATTATTTTCAGGGTGTTTTCTGTAATTCATCCTTTTTTTTAATCCATTCCCTAGGAAAGAGAATAAAAAAACCTACCTCAAGCTTGGGTTTTGGATACCCACATTTGTGGGTATCTCATTCCCACAAAACCTCATTCGCAAATATAAATTCAACCAAAATTATGGACCAAACAGGCCAAAATGGGAATGAAATTTCCATTACCATGTGTCCAGTCTTACATACCAAAAATACCCTCAGATCTTAACCAAAAATTCCTTATATGTTAGGATATGAGCTAATAACAGTTCAAAGCTTACCTGTGCAGGAAATTTCCCTCTAAAAGCAGCTGGTTCCAAGTTCAACTTCCCATTGGTGGTTGCTATTTATACACCATAGAGAAGTCTTAGGTCAAAGTAAAGTAAGAAAAGCTTTGTGCCAGGCTTGATCTTCTCTAAAACTTCCTTTTTTCCCACAGGAATCCCAAAAACACGGTAGTGATAGAAGTAATAACACTCTGGTTTTGTTTTTCCACTACACATAAATATAAAACCAGAAAGTCATTCCAGGTTGTCTTTGTCCTTCTTTTCCCTTGAACCATTGCTTTTAGCAGCAGGGGCAGAAGCAAGGGGATGTGAAGGATCAGATGGAGGGGTAGTTGCAGGAATGATAGCATAAGGTTCTTCAACCTTTGGAATCTTCTTGTTGATCACTGGGCAGCTTACAGTCTGCCATTTGTTTTTGAACTTCTTGCCTCTTCTCTTCACCAAGGACAAAACTGTAAACCAAGGCATCACTTTGGTGAACTAAAAGCACAATAGTGACCCAGAGCCCAAAAGAAAAGCAGGGAGAATAAAGGAATACAGAGAGAAAATGGGGCAAAGGTAGAAGAGAAGAATACAAACTATAAAGACACGGCAAAAATGCCACTGAATGAAGCTATTACAACAGAAGAAACATGAAAGCAAACCAACACCTGCCTCTTTGTGAGACAGTATAGAAAACAACATAATCAACATAAAAAAAATAGCTCCTTACAAACTTTAATAGTTGCTTGAACTGTCCTGGTAGACACATTAGTCCCTAATCCCTATACTAGATTTTTTCTGTCAAAAATAGTATCATCTTAAGTATTCAGGGTCTGCAAAACATATTTTGCTCCACCTATCACTCTATTAGCACAAAAGCCATATCTTTGCTTAAACATGAGGATCGGAGATATCTTGTCACGAATTCCATCAATGTCCTGATACACCAGCCGAATCCTTAATCCCCTCATAGGCACTGACATAGTTACATTTGTCATCTCTAGCACTCACACATCTTATCATCTATTGTTACCATTCCAAAGCTTTCTCATGTGCCTCAACTTCTGGTCTACTGTATCCAAATATTTTCACTCGTTTTCTTCAACACCCATATCTTGGTTAGAATCATTCTCCAAATCCTTAATCCCCTCATAGGCACTTACATTTGTCATCTCCGGCACTCACACATCTTATCATCTATTGTTGCCATTCCAAAGCTTTCTCGCGTGCCTCAATTTCTGGTCTAATATATCCAAATCTTTTCACTCAACATCCTCATCTTGGTTGCAATCATTGTATTAATATGCCGTATCTTGGTTGCACCACAATCTTCTGCATAAAGCAAGGTCGATCTTACTGTTTTCTTTATATAAATTTTCCTTCAGTTTTTGTGGAATGATCCACCAACCAAATTCTTAATCCCCTCATAGGTACTTACTTGATTTCTTCTTTCCTTCTAGATGACTGCAATCCTTCTCAACAGGCACCAAGTACCAGAGACTAATAGATTTAGAAAGTCTGTCCTACTGCCAGACTTAGGCATTGCTATTTCAAACTATCATTGCCACTCTCACAATTCTGCAGTTTCCTATTGAGCTTACAAGACTCTCCAGGGATCTGCAAAGGTACCTACTAACGAATTTGCTAAAGTGGGGAAGGTAAGCCATTTTGTCAATAGTGATTAGAGAGTTTTTCTTAGAGGATTCAAAGACATTTTAAAGAAAATTTAATCTGTGGCAGCCACCTTAACAGAAAAAGCACTTAAAATTGGATCAAATCTCAACACCCTACATACAAACAAGCTTTCTGAACTGCTACCCGTGAATATATATCTTATAATTCGTTTCATCCGCCATTGCCGTGGCGCAAAGGGCACGGCATTCCTTCGCAGCTGGCACAGTATCAACATTCTAACATTTCTCTCTCTAACATCGACCTAAATGATTGTTTTAACTATGTAATCTAAGACTCCCACCGTGTTTATCCCAAAATATTATTAAATAAATAGAATAGCAGATTGAACGTAAGCCAATCATCATCATACATCAAATAATTGCTAAAAACAAAAGATTAAAAAGCTGACTTCCCAACACGAAACAGAAGCATAATAAACTCTAATAATCCCGAATTTCCACAGGCTTTAAACCATCCCACAGACTTCCGCAACACATGAATATACCCTTGATATTATAATCAAAAGCATTCATATACACATACAAATGAATTTGAGTGAGCAAGATAAAGCCAAAAGCCAGTATACAAGCCAGAACAGGACATGAAAATTCAGGGAAGAGAAATACATAATGAAAATAAAAAAATAAAAAAACTAAAAACTAAAACGGAGAATGAAAGAAAAGAGAGTACCTAAATCAGAGCTTCGAGAGCCCCTTCGTCTGTGCGGTGGAGACGATAATGAAAATGCGTAGGAGAGAACGAAGATGGTAGCCGATGTGGCATAAAAGCGATGGGTGACATGACCGTCAGTTCCACGTGTAAGCCTAGATTTCGGCTTCACGGCGTCCACCTAGCACCTCGAGTCCTCGACAACGCCCGATTAATTTTTTGCCGATTTAAATTTACTTTAAAAAGGCAGATCTTTTTTTTTTTTTCCATCTCTCGAAATAATTTTTTTTCTAAAATCAATTTTAGAGTTCAAAATTGTATATAATTTTTATAAATAAATGATAATCAATTTCGTTGGTCAAAATTAAATCTCATAAGTTTTGCGACAATCATAGCATTAATATTTTGATAACTTTATAAAAATAGTTTTAGATAAAATTAATATAAATGAAGGCGAGCTATTATTTTGGTTGTTTTGGTTAGAAATCCATTCGTACAGACGTATTCTACACTTCCCTAATACTAAAAATTTCTAAGTTGACAGAATGGATATGTATGTCAATACACTAATAAGCTATCCGTACTATTGAATTGAGTTTTGCTATTTACATCTATTTCTCTCATGTGAAAATAAATCTCACATCATTTTAAGGTAAGATTTTACACATCCCCATGTACAATATGCAGTACACAGCCAGCAATAATTGTATTATTGTTATTATTATTATTTTGATTTATTTTTATCCATCTATCTCGACAGTATTTCCCTTTAAGGGGGATATTAACAAGAGTGCTGCTGATACATGGGCTAACACTTCAGCGGTCTCTCTTGTACAAAATACCATGATAATTAATATAATGTTATCATTTCAGTAAAATATATATGAGTCAAACATGATATATCATATTAATTGTCGCATTATTCGTGCAACTTTTTTTGCCATTGATGTGGAAGAAATGATCAAAAATTTATCTACTTGGCATTTTTCTATTATCAATTATGAATGAGCAGTGAGCCAGCGGAGCCAGAGTCCATTTCCATCCTTCCCATATGGGCTGGTGCCTAATTTACCCAAATCAGGGCATTTGTATTGAGAGGTAGGGTTTGGAAATTTTGACCACCTGTTGCCAATTGGAGACACCATGACATAATTCAATTCGCTTCAACCCCATGAGTAAAAATTAACCCAGCTGAGTTACAGCCCCACTAAAAATACAGCTCGAATCGCTTGCACATTTGTGCCCTGTAAGAACTTTTAACACGCGAGCGAATGTGGGTTCGGGTTCTTTCATTAGCACGCAATTTATTTACTTGAATACATTCAAACAGCTTGCAGTAGATTTCCCTCAAAAAAATAAAATAAATATCATGAGTGGTACAAAAAAACCCTGGATTAAACAGTAATCTGTCATCAAAACATGAGGATTATGACAGCCTACAGCACATATATCGGTGCCTAAAGCTAACATCAATCTAGTTTGCAAGTTTTCTTCCATTTTTTTTCCTTTAAAGTATTTTTTTTCCTAATAAATCCTAATAGCATGACTATGATTTGTTAAACCAAAAGTGCTCCCTGCTGGCAAGTAAGTAGTAGTTCCCATGAAAAACAAGATACAAAACTTCACCAAAACAAATAAGGAGCAAATATTTCGAAAATTTTCACCTTACGGGCAAGAGCGATGCTTAGAATATCAGAACTTTTATGCAATCTTGTGCAATCCAATATTTAGATCAGATGATATGGAAATGAGAAGTGGGAGAGAGTAGTGCCACACTGCTTTAAAGACTCGTTTCTGATGAGCTTTAATTGATTGAGATGGTTTGCGAGCATTAAACCTGATGTCAAAGATGTGTATCACAGGGTCTGCTGAACCCGATGTGATGTAAAAACCATCAGGGGACCATGCTTGATTTATCAGAGCTGACTGAGATTCACTGCTTTCTTGCTTCCACCCAAAGGCGTGGATTTCTGTCTGCCTCAGCCTAATATCAAATAATCTGAGCTGCCTCTCAGGAGTCCTGCATGTAGGACAGGTTACTGTTAAAAATTAAAACAATTTAGCAGAAAAACCAGATTTAGAAACTAGAAAACATAATGAATTAATTGCCTTCACAAACATGCTTAAAATTTGATGTTATACGAACAGCTATCGTGTGATATCTTAAATTCTAGTTGCAAATCTAAAAAATGTCTTACCCTGTTTGAACCATGAATAGATTGAAGTCGCATGGATTAGGCACAACACTCATGCATTTGCTTTCAATTTGATGCCTGAAATCTGCTCTTCCTGCTTGTAAATCAAACCCGATAATTCTCTTGTCTGCACCAACAGATACTACAATCTGCTTTTGCTGCATCCCGGCAACTCCCATGACAGCTGAAGAATGCTGATTCCTGTGCAACGCCTTTGGTTTCCATAAGCTCTCTCCCTCTTTCTCATTCCAAAGTATAACAGCGTGATCACTGCCACCAGTAGCAAAGCAAGCAGTATCCCAGGGCATGAAAATTATGCTGTTGATGATGCCCCTAACATGAGGCTTATCCTCTAAGAAATTTACACGCGTTCTCTGTCAATGCATAAATAAAATCAGAATTAATAATATCTAAAATCTACGACTACTTTTAGCAATGAAGATGAATACTTGCGAGGTAATAGTTGATTTGTTGTTGGTGTGGCTATAATATGCTAGCAATGGTCCCATAATGATGTCTACGACAGAGGCTTTTTTTTTCATTATCAGAACAGCAGAGGCTCTTTTGGTTACTGCAATTTTTTCTTTTTCAAATTAATAAACACCTTAAATGGATAGGAGTTAGCACATCAGGACGAATGATGTGCAACACGCAAAGAAAGTGAATGGCTATCACTCCAACAGTATGAAAACGATGTATCATCTGAATGTGGTCAATTCAAATGACAACTAAGTTCAACCCACTCCCTTGAGAGACATAACACAACCAGGTAATTTCTAGTTAGTTTTATGACAAACTAGCAAATGCAACGAAACATGCCATGGAGCAAAAGATATTTTATCAAGGAAACTATTAGATTGTGCCAAGGAATACTGTATATTTCAAACTGCAAAAAACTATGCCTTTCATAAAGTTTTAGGACAATTCCAATAAATATGTAAATGAAATTTTGAATTAGTTACCAAATGTAGAGAGCAATAAAACATGTCAATTTCTCCCTCAATATATTCCTTCCTTTGATGCTTAGACTGAAGCGTAACGGCTCTCAGGCTATTTTAACACTTTCAAGTTTCATTTAGAAAACAATTAAATTATCAAAAAGGTAGAATCGATGGGATATTTATTTTATATATATTTATATAATTGATTATTCTATTGAATTTTCCCTTATTGTCAAGATAATTGAAAACATTTACTTGTTCCATAATTATTATCCTATCTTTGAATTAACTTGGAGTGGTGTGTAAAAAGTCTTGGTGGTCGTTTCTCATAATCTTTTCTTAATTCTTATTTGTTCTAAAGTATGAAAAAAAAGATATAGGTATCTAAGAGAGAAATTTTCTATTTTTCTATGCTCACAGCTTCCAAAAAGAAGACTGGTGAAACATTTGACAGGTCCCATCCCAATAATGTGATGCAATTCTAAAGTAGCAAAAATCACTTAAATTCTTACTTCACCGTCGAGAAACAAAAGAAGATAAGTGAAATGAATATCTAAAAATTTGATCAAAAAGTTTTAGAAAAAATTTCTAAACTTTACCATTATTTGTAATAAAAATAAATAAAAAATTATTTATATTCTGTCACGTTTAAATAATAAATAAATGTATATTTCTACAGGACAACATTTTTACTTAATTTTTAATCCACAAAAGAAAGTGAGCAGAACTTTACAAAACCGTATGTTGCAGGATATATTAAAATCAGTAGTGACTCCAAAAGTTGTGACTCCAAAGTTCTTGAAGTTTTGTTACTTTATAGTAGTTTATACCTTAAACCACCCTTATTTACAAAACCTTATGTTGCAGGATATATTAAAATCAGCTGTGACTCCAGAGTTCTCGAAGTTTTGTTACTTTATAGTAGTTTACACCTTAAACCACCCCTACCCCTAAACCTTCACCAAAAAAAATTTCCCAGCTCCATCACTGCAACTGCATACATATATATATGTACATACAAATATACCTACATATGTATGTATGTATATATTTATGTACATATGTACGATAAGAGGAACTGGCATATAGTTTCCCTCAAATCAATTTCAATCCAATGACCTTTACCTCTTGTGTTTTATTCAAATTCAGGATTGATATCTGGGAATCCCCACCATCAGCACTGTATGCAGCAACTAGGCTGTGTCCTTGTGGATGCCAGGCTACATCTTCTGGCCATCTCCTCTGCTTTGGGGATGCACAATCAGAAATACTAAGTAGAGAAGCACCTGCTCTGCAATTTCAAAATCACAAACACAGATGCACCAGATAAGCAACTTCAAATCAAATCACTGGAAATAATCTATTGAAACTGCATGTAATTAATTTATTCGAAACACATTTATTTATTCCTAGCACCGCTGAAAGACTTAAAAACTGAGGGCTCTTTCTCTTGGATACTCAGAAGGTCCTTAGGTTGAAAACGATTCGTGATTTCTCATTTGCTTTAAACAGCTCTTCTTACAAATGGGAAAGCAGGACATAATGACAAACTGAGGGATCACTGCACCTTATAATGTTCTTTTTTCTTTTCTATTTCAGTAGATGCATCTTTAAACATTCTTAGTCACCAATGCACCATGACAAAGTGTGGAAAGATATTAACACCTCAGCCAAACATATTAACGATGCTACAATCTATCCGACTATATATCTAAGCATTGGTTATCGTTAAAGAATATTTTCCTAAGACCCAATTTTGTGAAATTGGCAAACATGATGTCATGTTCAGGACTTTCTGATTTTATAACTGCCTTTCCACAAAGTTCGACCATGAGAACCCAGACCACCCTGGTAGACTAACCAAACTGAGAACACCAGCAAATAGATGAAGCCGCTGCTCCTATTTGTCACTATAGGCTTACACAGAAAAGGCATCCGCAGTAACAAATAAGTTTGATCTGATATGACCATATGGTATTTAATGAACTAAACAACCAATAAACTTTTCAAAATCCATCACTCATGCTTTGCAGTCCACCAGGTGAGCATATCTCAGTCAAACTGGTACTACTTTTGTATTACTATAAGCTTAGTTGTACAACACAATGAGCTATCTTCTTGGCTTGCAATACTATTAGTTAATAATTCACGAAAGAAAAATATAGAAAAGAAGAAAGTAGGTTAGGGCAAAAGTTTGTATTTACCCTCTGGCCTGAATTTGCCACAAGTTGACAGTTCCGTTTAGAGCACTGCAAAACATCCAATCCATTAGCAAGAGTTAGATCATGAAAAAGTTATGTAAAACAAGCAATGATTGATTGTTACCATAAGTAACTTCACATGTTAATCAAATGAGAAAAAAAAATTTAAAAAGGACGAACAAAGGATGTGCAAAATAAGTACACCGCTCAAAATTGTGCTATAGAGCTTTGCCATAAATTTCTCTTCATAACCCTAGCAACAGTATGCATATTTTGTTTCTGTGAAACTATCCCTCTCTAAAATTCACTAGCAAAACAAACAAAACCGAAAACAATAATAACATGCATCCCCATGGCCATTCATAATTTAAAGAAGGACTAAGCTCATATAGTAGTTATTAGACTCACAAGAAACAGGCACATCAGTTGATTCATAAGCAAAGGATAGGGCATAATTTCTTACCAGGGTTTCATCCTTCTTAAACTGGTAGTAATTTAGAAGAAAAAAAATGCATCCATGAGAAATAATACGTACCAACAATTGGGCGACAAAGATTGAATCAGGCAGGTTGCTAACAAGCTCTAGTCATGTGTGACAGAGATGAATAGCTATAATAAAGAAGGAATTGTTTGAGTTGGAGGTGGAACAAGGACAAAAAGACTGCCAAAAAGGACATGGGTGAGAGTAATTAAGAACTTTGACAGTTGGACCCATGGGTATGGTTATGGGATACATGTTCGATGCCACGATACATAAGTACCTAAGGAGTACAGTTACATCTACAAATGAGTTGGGACGAAGCAGACACATGTCCCCGACACTCTTTGGACACATATTCAACACAGTCCTGATGCGTCCAAAATTTCAAAATATATTTAAAAAATAAACACTTTGGATATGGCTTTCCATTTATCTTACACATAGAATAAAGTTGTAAAGGAAACAATTACAATGGTTTACAAGCAAATTATAGGGGGGAAAAAATCAAATTGAACATTTTTAAAATAGTAGAATTTAGACATGACAATTGTTGTGAAAACCTATGAGTGCTATGTTGGAACAACAAATTGCTAGTCTTCAATCATGTCACAATATCACAACTTTCACTTTATTAATGACTAATATTTCTGTCTTAGAACCTCAAAACTACCTGGTCACAAAGAGCTGATCGTTCACTGGACACAAGGCAAGACTTCTCAACTTTCTAGTATGCTGGCTAGAGATGTGAGAGCTCGACTGGCAGCGGATTAAGCATGGGGAAGAGCAGCTACGTATTAGCGGAATCAATTCTTTGTGTTCTTTCTGTTCTGGAATACACAAAACAATTATAAAAACTAATAAATCCCAATAAATAAATAAATGTATAGGAATCCATGAATGTGAGGAATTCAGGAACACTTTCACAATGCAAAATGCAGTAGCAAACATTTATTCCTAGAGACATGCCCTCACAAAAAGAAAACTGATAATTCTAAGCTATTCATTAGGTAAGAGCATTACCAAACTTCCTTTTTGTCCCTTTATCTTGAATTGCAACAGCTTCTTGAGAATTACCAAACTTCCTTTTTGTCAATTTATCTTGAATTTCAATAGCTTCTTCCTCTCTATGAGATTTATCACCTTTTAGTTTCCCAACAGTATTAGAGTGAGCAGGAACTGATGCATAGGATCGACCACCAGAAGCAATTGAAGCTTTTGTGCCAGACTCTGTCAATTTTATAGGCTGGGAAATTTTAGGATTTGGAGCAGGAATTAAAAGTTCTGGTCTAGATTGGGGCTGGCTTCTAGAAGAACCCTCATTGATAAGGTTGGGACTACTTGATCCGCTCTCCACCTTCACATTTTTAATTCCATTATCCAAAGAGATTTTAGATGACACTAAAGTGTCTCGGCCTAGAAGACGAGCCAGTTTAGACTCTGAATCATGTAACCTCTTCTCTGCTTGCTCAAGCTGCACTCCTTTTCCAAAGAGATAGTAAGATTGAATTTTCCCAGAACAAAGATATTAGAAGGATTAAGTAACAACAAACCAAAATTTGCAAATATACTACTAAACCAGGAAACAGAGCATCCATCCTCTATTACTCACCATTATTAGAATTGATCAACAAAATAAGAACCAATACTAGCATAAACATAACATGTTAGTATGAAGTCTGGACAAAAAGTCGTCAAAAAACACCAAACGCCAATCGCTTTCTTTTATTAAAACACAATCTCACAGAGGATACATTAAATGGCTTCAAACCATATTGACTGAAAACTAAAATACAAATAGAATGAACACATAGAACACATGGAGATGAATGAACCACAGAGAAATTCTAATTAATATGCCATCACTGAAAAAGTTGAAGTGCACTGGAAAATTTTAAAATTACTCTAAATAACTCATTGGTTATAAAAAGAATGACCATAAACTGGAACTAGATCAAATAAATGTGTATATATACTTATTACTTATATACCATGCATTAAAGCATATTAATATATTATTATCAATCTTCCTGTGGGCTAATACATAATTAGACAAAGCTCAAATTTATATAGGTAGCATTAGGTACTAGTGAAAAAGGAAATAGCTATGTTCATTTGCTTTTCAGTCGGCAGTTGTTCATGTATGCTGGTGCTTTACTTAATCTTGGATTCTTGGGTTGTCGTGCATTTTGAGGCTACTGCACTTGCTTTGAATAATAACACTTTTATAAAGCAGTCTCTTGACTTAATATAAACTGCCCTGATTATAATGTATTTTTAGGTATTTTCTTCTTACTTTCCATTTTTTTTTTATCGAGTAAAAGTGTAATTCATTAAATAAAGATAAAGGGCAAAATGTCTCAGCACGTGCAAGGTATACAAAGCAAAAAGCAAAACTAAAATGCTAAAGAATCAAGAAAATGATGGAAAAACTAATTTCTTCTTAATTCCAATCCCTGATTAGTACAAAAATTATGTAAAGAACATTGGAAAAAATTAGGAAAATTAATCTCCTTGGACATATACACCAAAAGCAATCTTTAGCAACTAACAAGCCAAAAAATTACCAAATTTAATTTTAAGCCATCAAACCTGCCTGTGCTTCCAATTTGAAATTGGCAATACACCTAATGTTTCAAGCATCCATAACATGTCACACTTCAGAAACTCAAGTTGCAGAACTTATTCGCTGAAGTTTCCCAGATTTTAAAACAAGAACACCAAAAAAATTTAAGATTCAACAAAAAATTTTAAGATTCAACCTTAAAGTTTTGGTTAAACTTGGCAAAGATTAAAATCATGCTCGCACGCCACAACATGTGAATATCTAAATCAAACAATAGAAGAACATCAAATATTCAAATCACTCCCCAGAAAAATGATGGCAAAAATGAAATGAATCCATGCCGACCGACTCATAATCGAACAAATGACCAAACATTCAATTGCAATACACGATGATACATTTCTGTGTGCATAAATAGAAAGAACGCGATCAAAAGGGCTTTGTAATCATACAACCTGAGTATTGTAATAGGCGATACGCTGGCGAAGATGTTCGACTTCTTTGGCACGGTGCTCGATCAGAGCTATCAATGCTTCCTCTTGCTCCTCTCTGCTATTGTCTTCTTCTCCTCCTCCTCTTCCGTTCTCGTTCGCCATGGCTGCTGCTTCTTCCACCGTCTCACTCTCTACCTTCGGCTTCTTTATAACCAGAGGCGCGCTCATTTCTTTCCTTTTCGTTTCTGTGCTTCTGTCATTGTTTTGGGGGTATTTATATGTACGAATGAACAATCTGCAATTGCATTGAACATTCTCCCTCGGTTCTCAATTTACGTGAGGTAACATGCCTGTTACCAAAACTTTTTGAAAACCCAATTAGGAACTGCCACGCAAGTATGACTTGAGGTAACATGCTTGCTACCAAAAGTTTTTGAAACCCCAATCAGGAACAGCCAAGTATGCAAACCCTATTCAAGATGTTATATTATTAGGGAGAGTTATTGGATTTGAGCGCACCTTGAGAGAAATATTCATTTGCTAATGAAAAATGCTAGATTGACAAAATTTTAGAACATATTTTTTTAAACCAAATGATGAGGCAACATCATAAAATCTCTATTTTTATCACTCCCAAAAAAATAGGGGTGTTCAAGAACCAAACGGGACTGATTGACGACCAAAACCAAATCAAACTGCTCTATTTGGTTGGTTTTAATGAGTGTCATGGTCCCTAATGATTTTCATTTTCAAGGTGATTGATTTGGTTCATATAATGAGAATATAGACAGACCAAACCTGTACACCCCAACAACAAAAAAAAAAAAAATTAAGAACTATTTCCTAAAAACACGACCAAACAATTTCATTCATTATCATTACAAATTTTTTCGATTTAAAATTGTACCAAAATTTAAACACTCTATAGCCAAATAGACCCTCCCCTAATACAGGGAACCTTGACTGACAACAACTGAACTCAAACTTGAAAATAATTTAGTACTAAAGAACCCCATTTTACTTTTCCTTAAGAAAAAAACAATTCCCTTAAAACATGTTGAGTGCCAATGTAACCCACCATTTGGCAGGACAAGGTGCTGATATCTAGGCCCCTTACTATTCATACTGGGTTCAGCATGGCACTGGGAAAGATTAAATTTGACCGATTGAAAATAAATTTTGGATAATTTTAACTTCATTGCTATTTGGCAAGTTTCTTTTTCCTGAGTGTTTGCAACAGATAATGACCCTGTTTTGCCTTAAGATTAGTGGTCCAGGGCTGCGAACTTTTGCTGGGTTTGGCCTATTGTTGGGCATAGAGTAATTTCGATTTGGCCCATGAAGATCCTTTTCCCTGTTGCTAAAATCTTGGCAGACCCATAGTTAAGTTTGGCTTACAGTGAACAGAACTTCAGCCCATGTTGCCTTTTAATAAAGGCCAATTAAGCTCTATGGTTATGGTAAATATCTGATCCTGTCTGCTCAATGGCTATTAGATCGGGGCCATGGGATGTTTGCTGAAATTCGCCTTTGTTGACAGGATAATTACTCAATATCTAAAGGAACTTTGGTGGTACTGGTTATTACATCATCAATTGGTGTCAAATTCATGAAGATTTTTATTCAAAATTCTTGAGTTCAAAGAGGGAGTATTGAAAAAATAAATGAAGACAACTCCATAACAAGAGTCGTAGGGGAAAATCAAAAGAGAATAGGATGGAAAGAAACAAAAAATCAATAAAACTCTAAAAAATAAATAAAGCTAAGAGATCAATTGGGGCGAAAAATAAAAGATTTCTCAGTTTATTGTTGCCCTTTATTAGTTTATTTAGCACGAGTGATGGACATGCTCTAAAAGTTCACTGTCCCATTGCACAAGTTCACTCTGTCATGCCAGCTATGAATTTTCCTTTACTGTCCCTCACAATATCACCAACTCCACGAGTCCCACTCGTTCTATTCCAAGCACCATCTAAAAAAAAAAAAAAAACGAAAAGAAGGTAGCCAACTTAATTATCTCAAGTCACATATATACGAACACAGGAAGATGAAAGTTGGTTGATTTTTGCTAACGTCCCGAACAAGAAGGAAAATTATTTTTATATATTTTCAATCATCTTAATGAATTAAGGAGATAGAGGTTGAAAAGCTATTCCATTATATATGCCCTCCTAGACACATAATACTTTTCACATATCTAGGGCCTTGTTATTGCAACCCCTCCCAACTATTAGCCCACTCCAACCATTTATGATTTTTTACCGTTTTATGAAAAAATACATTATTTTTTAAAAAATACATTGTTTCTCTTAAAAACAATGTATTTTTTCATAAAACGGTAAAAAATCACAAATGGTTGGGGTGAACTAATAGTTGGGAGGGGTTACAATAACAAGACCCATATCTATTATATAGTATAGTAGGTACTATGCGTCTAAAAGGACACATATATCATGCTCATGGATTAATTTTTCACTGAGCTCAACTAAACCAACCTTTGTATGAGGTGGGTATTGAGATTTTTAAAAGGAAAAGTAAAAGCCATTGGATGGTGTGATTTAATTTTCATTTCTATTGTTTCTATTCATGAAAATTTGTTTCCTTTTGTTCACTCAAGAACTATATAAATTATACCCACTACCTAATTCCTGTAAGCCCTTTTTTTTTATTAAAAAATAAAAATTATTTTAGTTGTTGCTACAAATTAAAATAATATAATATTATGATTTATATATGGAGTAGGTATCTGTGCCTAGCTACTCTCCATAATTCAATGCACCCATGTCACCTCTTGTTAATTAATTATGCATTGCCATCTTGTGAACTTCTTTAATTTGAAACATTTCTAGACCTTGGGATCTGCCTAATTGCAGAAGCCTCCTCTCTCTCTCTCTCTCTCTCTCTCTCTCTCTCTGTTTAAAGCTGTATATGATGAAAATGCCAAGTCACTATTATACATCACCAGAAATTCTCTTATGAGGATCGCCTTACTTTAAGCTAAAGTAAGCATCTAACAGTAGAGCCGCCTGTGATGAAATTTTGGAAAACTGGCCGTTGGATTAGATACCCCTATAATGTATGTCATGCCTGCCAAAAATCACAGTGATCCAACGGTTAGTTTATGAGAAAACTGACTGCCAAAAAATGATAACATTTTAAAGAACAAAAAAATCATAGTTTTTCACGGTCAGTTTTCTCATAAACTAACCGTTGGATCACTGTGATTTTTGACAGGCATGACATAGATTATAGGGGTATCTAATCCAACGGTCAGTTTTCTAAAATTTCATCACAGGCGGCTCTACTGTTAGATGCTTACTTTAGCTTAAAGTAAGGTGATCCTCATAAGAGAAAACCTCTATATATCACTTGTTTCATTATTAATAATAATTTTATTTTTTCCACGAAATCCAAATGGCAAAGCATTTTGTAACTAATTGCTAACTTCTTGTTCTTTTTTTTTTCTTTGTTTTTTTTTTTTTTTTTTTGTTAAATTTTTTAAAATAAATTTTTTTCCAAAAAATTTGTAATTTTTTTTTTTTTTTTTTTTTTTTGTTTTTTTTTTTTTTTTGTCTGTAACTTATTACTAATTACTTTACCAGCCATATACGTGCTTGTCAATTTTATTAATTATTATCGATTTTGTTTAATTTATGAAACCCATGACTTTGTGTCATTGTGCGTGAGTTTTCAAACTTGATTGAAAGGAGAGAAGTAGATGCATTAGTTCCGGACTTGCATGTGGCTCATTCCATTGTATGTGTGCAGTGTTACACCCATCCCCATGAACGACTGTCTACTGAGCTACCTCTAGATGACTTCCAACATAACATTTCTATATTGGGTTTTGAGTTCTCTCTCTCTATATATATATATGATTTTTTTGCCAATATAAAATGGGTATTTTGAAAACTGACCGTTGGATTGAATATTCTATGTATATATGACAAGCATGCCAAAAATCACAATAATCTAACCGTCAGTTCCTAAAATACAGACTATTAAGCATTATATAAGTACTTAATTTTTCATGGTCTGTATTTCATAAACTAACAGTCGGATTACTGTGATTTTTTGGCATGCTTGTCATACATAGGGAGAATATTCAATACAATGGTCAGTTTTTCAAAATACCCATTTTACATTGGCCAAAAGGCCAAATCCTATGATCCTATATATATAGTGAAACATATATATGTCACTTTTACATATCCATCTGCCTCATATCCATCTGCTTATGCGGATCTAGCTGGGCCTGGAAGGTGCATGTGCATAAATATTGCATTGGCCAAATATTTATGCATACTGTAAAGGCAAGGGACGAAGGGAAGGCCATGTTTGAGGCCAATGCTTCATTGCTTCTCCAATTCTGCCTCTTCCATGAGAGAGAGAGAGAGAGAACAAAAGAATCCATCCATATATCATATGTGGTACCGGTCTTTACTTGCGTTGATTATGGGGAACGAAAGATCTTGGTTTTCTGAGCAGACTAAATTATTAATTTATGGAGTACGTTTTGGGACTTCATTGATCGAGCTTCACCCTGTGTTGACCTTTTGCAAGCTCCAATAACTCCTACATCTTTTCTTTTTTTAATAATTAAGAACGTACATAGAAAGATACACCACACCCACCTCTCAGTAATGAGTAATCCATCAAAACTTTTATATTCATCTATTTCTTATAAGTGAACCTCATCAATTGCAAACAGAAACAAAAACCTATGGATTCCCCTCATAAGACAAAGTCTCTTTCCACCAATCTCTTCTTCCTATTCCTCCTCTTGACTTCAAATCTTCTCACCTTGTTCTTGTCCTCTTCTTTTTATCCCTCTTGCCCTATTAATCCCACCACTCCCACTACTATCACCACCACCACCACCACCAGAGCATCTGAAGCCGACGTTCCGCCTGAATTCCTTTCCTTTACATCCCCACAACTCCTCCCATTTGGATTCAACAGTAACTTTGATTCTGACACCATATACCCTCCAGTTGGCAGCCCATGTACTATCTCTCATGATGAACTACGCCGTTTTATGTCATACAAAGTCAATGGATCTTGTCCTGATGATGAGCTCCTAGCCCAAAAGCTCCTTCTTAAGGGTTGCGAGCCTCTCCCTCGCCGCCGTTGCCGTCCGGCCGCTCCGTCTCGCTACGTGGAACCCTTCCCTCTTCCTAAAAGCTTTTGGTCCACACCGTCTGATTCATCCGTCGTTTGGACAGCATACACTTGCAAGAACTACTCATGTCTCATTAACCGAAAACGTAACCAAAAGGGCTTTGATGATTGCAAGGACTGTTTCGATCTCGAAGGACCCGAAAAAACTCGGTGGAGCGGATCGAGAGGCGGTGGCGCCAGTGAAGTCGACTTTAGTATCGATGAAGTCCTGGCAACGAAGAAGGTGGGCACGATTCGAATCGGGCTGGACATTGGAGGTGGAGTAGCTACTTTTGCTATAAGAATGAAGGAAAGGAACATAACTATTGTAACAACTTCAATGAACTTGAATGGTCCTTTCAATAGTTTTATAGCATCAAGAGGAGTTGTGCCATTATATATCAGCATTTCTCAACGACTTCCCTTCTTTGATAATACGTTGGATATTGTGCACTCGATGCATGTATTGAGCAACTGGATCCCGACCACGCTGCTGCACTTTTTGTTCTTTGATATCTATCGGGTGCTGAGGCCTGGTGGGTTGTTTTGGCTTGATCATTTCTTCTGTGTAGGTGAGCAGTTGGAGGAAGTTTACAAGCCACTTATTGATAGCATTGGATTCAATAAGGTGAAGTGGGTAGTGGGAAGGAAGCTTGATCGAGGGCCTGAGCTTCGTGAGATGTACCTTTCGGCTTTGTTAGAGAAGCCATTAGAGAATTCTTGGTGATTTTTGTTACAAGCTAGCACAGGGAGATTTTTTTTTTTTTTGGCCTTTTTCTTCTTTCCTGGAAATTTACTGAAATGGAAAACAGATTCGAAAGAATCAAGGGAATCCAATTTCCTAAATTTTTACTGTGTCCATGTCTGCAGCTTATTTACGGTGTAAATGGAGATAGAAAACTCACACGGCACAAGATGGTTTTAGGGTACGATAGAGCTAGCTTGTAAATGACTAACTGGACATGGAAAACTCACTCGCATTGTATTTGCAACACAAGTGATTAAGCTTCGGTGACAACAGCTTCTATAACCCACCAAAATGAAGGAAATTTAAAATAGCAGCCCCTTTCATCGGAGCAAGCTTGCATTATGGCATTATGAACTGTTATTATGGTTACAGGCAAGGGTAAATTGTATAACCCCTAAATTATAGGTCAATTTCACCGAACCCTCTCCTCGGAAAAACTTCAAAACTGAACAAATAACTCCCTTAATCATAAAATTTGAACAAATTAACCCCCTTCCATTTCTCAAGTTTAAGAAAATTTAATGAACTTTAACTTACAGTTTAAGAGGGTTTGTTGTTCAATTTTGATAGATGAAGGGGATTATTTGTTCATTTTGAAGTCTAGGGATATTTGAGAACTTAACTCATAGTACGTTAGAGGGTTATTTGTTCAGCTTTTAAGTTTAGTGGAATATTATGAAACTAACCTTAGTTAAGGGGAATTTCATGTAATTTGCCTTAATACAAAATATATTAAGAATGATAAATACTGATTTCTGTATATATTAATCACATTTTCCTTGCAACCCACACATTTAAATTACTCGTATACATTTTAGATAAGAAATAGGTAGGTAAACAAATGGCTAAGCCATCAATCGTATCGGTTTCAACCTGAGGCTTCTTCGGAACCATATGAGCAATCATTTGGATATTGCCTCTTTGTTCTTGTTCCCATAATTCCTGTTCCTTCTCCGCAAGCCCTATACAAAGGAACCATATTTGGAAGGGCAATGGAAATCAAAATGTGGGCACTAGGGCCAATCTAACCCATTGACAAACCTGCACTGAGGTGAGCCAACACTACTCCGCATTCATATGCAGACACCATTCCCATTCATAAGCCTGAGCAGATTCAGAAAAGCTCAGCTATGTGTAGAGAACTACAGATTGATTCCAACCCAATAGACAAGGAACTCCAGCTGTGACCCATAAATCGAAGGGCACCTTTCAGGCATTCTGCGAGCGCTGCATTGATGTATGTCATCCATCTGAATTAAGGAGCAACATATCAAGCAACGAGATCAACTTCATCCCTGCCAGGAGGAACCACATCTAATCTCATCATACTCCTATATTGATCTGGAACAGGTGCACCAGCCTGCACACACAGCTCCACCACAGCTGGAGCCTTGCCATAATACCTCTTCAGGTTGTTATCCAAAGCAGGCCCATTCTGATCGTGAATGTGCCAGACGTAGTTGGGACCCACAAGATCATCTATTGTTGCTTCTTGCCATGCATGCAAACCATTGCGGGACTGGTGCTTTGATGCTTTGCACATTCTCACCTTGTGTCCCTTGGGACCTACCTGAACCTCAGGACAATATCCACAAGTCTGCACACTGTACTTCTCCATGATCTTCTTTGCTCCTGATATCATCTCAAACCACGAGTCCAGTGTCCCAATGCTTAACTCCTTCAAGTTCTCCCTTTCCTCTTCATTTGATTGTGCCAAAAGATTAGTGATATTCTTCAAATTTGAATTCTGAGCCATTTCTTCAATTTTGGTCCCCCAATTAGAACCTACAAGAGGATTAAGACTCTCAGAATACAAGTTTCTCTTTATTTCGTTATTCTCTGTTTCCGACTCAAAATCTACAATCCTTCCTTCAATGCAATACACAGGTTTTGTTCTTCTCCTTGTAGGGTACTTTTCAAGGTCTAGACCAGCCTGTATACAAAGCTCTACAATGGCAGGTATCTTCCGGACACTATATCTCTCATCATGGGTGACTCTTGGTTTTCCAACACGGTCATAGAGATGGAAACTTTTGGGAAAATAAATCACATCTTGAACTCCTCCCTTTCTCCAAGCATGGGTAGCACTCCGAAAACCACTCTTTGGGCCAGTACACGTTCGAATTTCATGACCCACATCGCCAATGTGAACCTCAAAGCAAAACCTGAGAAGGAAAACCTCATTAAAAGTAGAAAATCAATCAACTGACGTAACGATATCAGAAAGGAAGCATGAATAATATGAAATCCTAATAATTTGTCAAAAATGAAAATACAGCCATAAACTGTCCTGCATTTGTAGCTGAGTCTTGCATTCATAAAGAAAGTTTTCAGGAAATGCTGCTGTTAAGTGAGGTTATAAACAAGGCTTCTTGTAATTTTTTGATAATACTTATGAGGAAGCTAATGTTTTGACAATGGTTACTTGGTTTGAGAGAAGTGAGCTCCCAATGCAATACTTTGGTATCCAATTGAAATCAATCCAGTTGAAAGTCTTAAGACAGACTATTTTTATCCCCTTCAAACAACAACCATTATGATAAAAATAAGATCATGGAGGATGACCAAGCACTCTCACGCAGGAAAATGCATCTCAGCAAATCAGACTCGATGGTGACAGTTAAATGTGTTATGGGCTCCTCTAAACTTGTTTCAAAAGTCCAGAATCTAACAAGTCATATTTTCTATTATTGTGGCAATGGGGACAGGATTAGGTAGGATACAACCTCATACAGTCATAGTGGCTCAACCAATGTAATCATAAAAAAGAATCCTCTTGAGATCTCTAAGAATATCACTTTCCCATTCCAATTGAATCTTCAACGAAATGTTCAATCTTAGCTAAATGATTAGCAGCCCAATAACCCACCTCAAGAATATGATTAACTTCAACAGTCATACAAATCTCCAAGAGATAATAATTCACAAATCCCCAATTAAATCCCTACTGCTACATGGAATATTTTGATAATCTAACAGACTATCTATCACGATCCTAACATTACATCCAATAAGCACCTTCCTAAATTGCTTCTCTCTTGCTAATAACATTACCTCCAATTTTTAACAAGTGGAATAATCAATCTTCCGAAGCCCAAGCCATCTGAGCTATGATGGGGGCTTCCATGAAATTCCTAAAAATAACTCCTTCCATCATTTTAACAAATGTGCCAAAAGATTCAGATAATGCAGTTGCAAGCAACTTTTCGCTAAGTTATTCTATTTCTGTAAACGAGCGTGTTTTCACATCACACTGAATTTAGCGCTAAAATTAAACGAGCACCAACAAAATGATTAGCCGAATGCCTTCATTGATGTTGCCTAGCAATACGAAATAAAAAAGAGCGCTTTTGGCTTGCATAGGAGGAGCAGTTGCCCTTCGCCTAGGCCCTGGAAGCAAACGCAAGGTCAGTTCAAGGGGTTACCTGCAACGCTTCACGGGAATAACATCGACGAGTTTCGACAGACCTAGGAGGAGCGATCCACGGGCTCGATAGACTCGGTGAGCCACCTCGACGAGTTCAGGGACGAGTAAGCCGTTATCAGGGGGTTCTTCAAGCATCCTACAGGGCTGAGCTTTTCTAGCTTCCTTCTCCTTCTTTGCCCTTCGAATTAGGATTTTCATGGATGTTGGGTACGGCTTTCTCTCGGACTTCTTCATAGGAGGTCTCGGTACATCCGCGTACAGAGGATCATCTCCTTCTCCTTCATCTAGGGTTTGGGTTCTTGCGTTGGAGAAGCAGAGACTCGGAGTTAACCGGCAATACAGTGTGTTGAAATAAGAAATTTCAGATATTATTCTTCTCTGCATCTGTTACGCTCACCACTGCCTCAAGCTACACAAGTTCGTCAACTCTGTGTGTGTGTGTGTGTGTGTGTGTGTGAGAGAGAGAGAGAGAGAGAGGTCGGATGAGTAACTGTGCCAGCGAGAGCGCCAGAACCAGCAGCGTGCCAGTGGCATTGCAGGGCTGAACCGGCAAACAAAACAAAATAAAAAACGGTGCGTTTTGTCTTTACAAATAATTTTTTGACATACAATTCGAAGCTTTGTTAGCCACCCAATAATGGTCACAAGTTACCATTCGACCAAGTAATCTGTGATACAGATACGCATGCCCTTGTCTATGACCATTCACCACCTGTCACTAAGGGACTGTTTGATAAATTTAAAAATCTGACCACTGAGGATAAGCTTATTTGATTTTTATTAGTGCTATTCGGTAAATATTTTTTTCTTATTAATCAGTTCAATTTTGTTCAAAAAATAAGGCATAAACACTTTTTTTTTTCAAACCAACTGTAAGCTAATTTACATAATAACCATATAACAGAAAAATATTAGAACTAACCAGACCCAATTTTTAAAGTTCCAAACAGGCCCTAAGAGTAAACATTCTAAACACTAGATCAAGTTAAGATAAGTTCACTTTCTTACCACTATCTAGTTTCAAGACAAACTAACTTACAATTGAAACTTTTTATTAAATAAAAAAAAATACTTATACATTATCATTTGTACAAATCTTAAACAGAATTACAGAAAACATGGATTTTTAAGCTAGTTCCCATGTTTACCAAACAAGCCCCAAGAGCAATGGTCATAGGAAGCTCCAGGGGTCAGAAGTCAGAAGTCAGAACTCGTCTTGTGCCACTCTCCACCTAGAATAAATCACTGGATGGAGTCCTCTAAAAAGTTGAAACCCAGATTTCATATTGTTAATTTACCAGATACAACACAGCACGTAAGACCAGTTCAATCTCAGAGAGCACAGTAGAATAATATGGCACTACAGATGCATGTGCCTTCTACATCTGGTTTCTATCCCTTTTTTAACTTCCAAATTTCAATCACTTCAAATTTCAGTACACATCACAGTAAATTCCGACACTGCTAACATGGCTGATGGCACTGTGCTCATTAACATATTTCCTCTGTAAACAATCAAATGGCCTGCTCTCAAGTATTCACAAATTGGCAAGAGATCCAACAAAATTGAAAAAAAATAAAATAAAGATAAGGTAATCATTTAGAGTAAAAAAAGAGTACTTCAAAATTTTCCACAACCAGATCAGTTGTCTGTGCCGCATGTCTCTTTTCACTCCGAGCAAAACACATGCCATGAGCAGACCAAAAACAGAACCCACGAGGTCTGACAAAACCTCCACAAATGAAGGGGTAAATGAAAAAGAAAATACAGGGGAATGTTGAGGGAAAATTAAAAGAAAAAGAAAAGGGCAGGAGTAAAACTGAGAAGCCCCCTAAAACCAAGCAGCAAAGCAGCTCACGCCACCGGAAACTCCTGTACATGGTAATATTGTGTATATTGCTCACAAGCAATCCAAAATCTTGAGCCTCTCCGCTAAGCTGGTCTCTGTAGTCATAATCGGCCTCAAAAGTGACTTTTTTTTTTTACAGAATCCGAGAAAATTGTGTTGTTACCTTCCAATTTGGTTTCCAAAATTTTAAGAAGGGAAAGGGAATTCTCTAAAGCACTCCCAAAAAAAAATATAAAAAAAAAGTTCGGTCAGGCCACCCCTGATATACAGAATTGGGATGGATATCATTTGAAAATACTATTATTTTGGGTCCCTTACTGGTTAGTGCTTCCGGAAAAGCAGCTAGCTCAATCAGAGTCCTTTGCAGAACCTGATAAATAGTCTGTCCCGTTGGAAGATTCCTCTGCATTTCCAGAGGTTGATGGGATCCCTTGGTGTTGGTTCTCCTCACTGCCAAAGGTTCGAGGTTTTCCAGGTCTTGACCGAATATTGGTACCCATGGGAAATGGCTCCTACAGAGACGAGAAAAAAGATCAGCATTGGTTCTATGTTCATTTTTCTTGGATTTTTTTTTTTTCCAAAAAAAAAAAAGGGTTTGATGTCAATGTTTTTGGCCAATTTATACAATTCATCACTTGTTTATTGAAATTGGTGCTATTTTCCCAATTTCAACCCAATGAGTAAGTTCCAATTCCATTTTTTTCAAAAAAAGAAAACCATGGGAAACAGTTTCGGTTAATTAATAAACAGATGCCCACGAATATATTTGAAAAGTTCCATTGAAGGGATTACTTTAGGCCTAACATAAATAACACAGATCAGTTTGCATCATGAGTCAAACTTTTGCACAAGTCTTTCTTTTGTGCTGAAGGAAATAATTAACCAAATGGAAATGCATTACTAATTAAAATGAAAAGATATAACTAAATATAGGAGGGCTTAATGTGTATCATGATATCTTACCTGATCACCTGCATTTGGACCATCAGTATGAAAGAGAATAGGACGGCAACGTTTATCCTCATTCATCAAGCTTGAGTTCTGGAAATGGGCAATCAGAGCAGCTTTTCCTTGAATACGAGCATATGCAAGTGATGCCACCTTTTCACTATTGAACTTCTCCCATTTTTTGCCATTGAATGCCTGCAAGTACATGTTTTCTTTTCTTATTAGCTTTAGCCATTCTGTATAAAATAGAAACACAAGAAAATCTATAACAGATATATGGAGAATTCCTTTTGAGCATATAAAATATACACAAATTGCTATGGTAGTATAGTCTGTGCATCAAACCTTATAGAATGGAGCAATTTGAAGAGGATCAATCATGTTGATGAATGCATAGCCCACATTGCATTTGTTCTGTTGAGAAGATATGTGTTCAGTTTAATTAATGAAGATACATAAACATGGAATGTAATGAAACGGTTAGCATATATTTTAGCAAAATCGTGGTTTGCTTCCCTGAACCAGAAGTTGAACCACTAAAAGTGTACTTGCCTTGAAGTCAATCGGCAAATAAATAAAATCATAAGTTCCTCGATGATGTTCATCAATTGCAGCCAGAAGCATCTTTGAAGTATACCTATAATATTACCATTGTATCAAATCAAAAGAGAAAAAGAGAACATAAAAAGGATTAAATAGGCAAACCACACCAAATGAATCTGAGAACTTCCTTATACTGCAATAATAAATCAGGCACACCAACAGAATAGTTGTAAATTTACTTTGGGATACCAAACAGTCAAATTGGATGACATTCACCAAAAAGTATCCTACAGACTGGTGTTTCATGAACAAAACAACTAAAGTGGTGGCCGCCAACAGAATAGTTGTAAATTTGGGGTAAAATCACAAAATGGCAAGTCAGATGCTGCAAGCGTGTCATCAAACCAAGTCCATGGACTAATTGAGAATAAAAACTAAATATGAAACAAAATGCTTGAAGGATAGAAATATCTGACTAGGAAGTGCGATGAAACAAAATATTATACCATAAAGGATTGAAAAGATGAACATGAAAAAGGACAGGCAAAGAGTGCCATTCACATACTTGTTGGGAATGTTCTTTATCATCAGTGTTGTTCGGATGTCTTCCCCACGCAGTATGCGGTCAATATCAAGTTCATACTGTTTCTTATCAGCATGATTGGAATTGACTTCATTTCTACGAAATCTAGCACGTTCATTAGGAGAATCAAAAGAGGTTGGCACTGAAATCATCAGGTTCCTTCCGGGGAAAATATGGCACATTGGCTGAGGAGAGCGCAACCCAGCATTCGTACACAGTTCAATGCAGTTTCCGCCGCCATGAGAAAAGATGTTTTGAGAAGCAATTTCCAAAGAATTCAGTGGAGAAGTACCAGGAAAACCCCCATTCCCAAGAGAACCCAAATGAAAACCAGAAGCTTCAGGAGATTCTCCTCTGTAGTTGTGACGCCTGTCCCATAGAGAGGCATTAACAGCTGGTGCTGATCCAACATGGTGGTGGTGTCCAGGTGAAACTGTGTTCAGCATATGAAGTGGTGCTCTAGGAAATCCAGGCAGTTGAGGGCGATGAGCATGACCACCATTGATAAAAGATGGCGAATTCTGCCACATCATGGGACTTGAAGGATGATGCTGATACGAGTTAGAGTCGTTCCACCCATAATGACGTCCATGAACGGGGCAGCTCCCGTTTCCAGAAGCACCAAAAACTAAAAAGGAGTTTTTTCTGTTAAAAAGCAGATAATAGGAGCAGCCACAACTAATTGTGTATAGGCAAGTGGTGGGTGGGTTTGATACACACAAGCATGCATATATGTAAACCAACCAATTATGAGACAATTGATGGGAACTCAAAAAGTACAGTGGAAGTGGAATCACTCTATTTGCTTCACTAATTATTCAAACACAAGTTGGTCACGTAAAATGTAGTCACCACAACGATCACCCAAAGGATAACAAAATTTTGAAAAAGCCATTTCCTTGAAATCCTAATAGGACCAAACTAAAGGAAAATGAATATACTGAATTTAAAACTGTATTAATGTTGTGAGTCTTGTGACAAACGTAATGCCACATAAAAACACCATAGAATGCTTCATTTCCATGTTAAATCCAAACTTCCTCTGACTAGTTTAACATCAAAGACATTATGCAAAAGTGAGTAGCATAATTTTACACAATTTCAACGAACTCCCCTTATACAAAACCAATCGCCTCAAGGGTTCTAACTTCTAAGGTTTTCCTGCATCATATGTAACAAGCCAGTTTTGAATGCAAGAATGGTTTCTTTTTTCTAGCAGAGAAACTTAATGAAACAATGTATCTGTAAAACACAAAAGCTGTTGATTTACTTTTGAAAACCTGGCTAAGGCAGCTATATTGAAATAAATCACATAAAAGAATAGCACTACAATGTTCACTTGTTAACATACACTTGATATGCTATGGTCCCTGCCTTATACTCTTCCCCTTTCAAACTTCCTATTCCATAAGGTTTTTATCTATTATTCTTGATACTTTGCCTTCTAAGAATGGTAAAATGAGGAAACCAAATTTCTACATCACTAATTTAGTGTTCTGGAACCAAAGTGCGTCTTCAGATTGTTAGGCCCAAAGCCCAGAACTCTACTGTACAAGCATTTTATGGTTAACTCTGAAGTAGATACTTGAGAAAAACACCAAGTTATTTTAAATGATAATCGCATTTTTGGAGAAGAATCTGCATAGTATTAGGCAATAACTGTTTTCAAATCTAAGATGGTAAAAATATTACACACAGTTAATAAGAGCCATTTAAGGAATAAGGAGAGGAGAGAATTATTCAGATCACTATATTTAATGTTATGAGATGGAGGGGCAATTAAAATCTTACAATCTAAATTACAGACTGTAAGATTGTATGCTTTTCATGGTGATCCAACTTCAAAACACTTTGAAATCTTCAAAGAAAATCATTATATTAATTTAATGTTTCCTCTCCAATTCATTGGACAAAATTTCAATTGTTCACCAAATAATTTCAAAGCTGAAAACTTCAGATAATTAGCATAATCAAATAGGGACTAGAGTGATGCATAATGTTTTTAATCGACTCGCCATACATCAATTGTGTCCTTGCACGTATGACAAGCACTCTGCGGTGGTTTGTGAACTGCCCATGATGTTCTTCCCACTGGGCCTTTAAATTCTCTCTTCCTGATAATGTTTAGCTACTCTCTATACCTATCCTATAATGGAAATCAACCAGTTCTCTCTTCCATTAACAATGCAAAAATAATAAGAATTCAGACTGATCCACTGCACTTACCGCTGCCATTAAGTTCCATTGGGTGTCCGTTCAAACCAACTCCACGAGTGCGCCTGCTGTCAATTCCTTCTGTTATTTGGGGACCAATATTGCCACCCAAGCCTGCAACTGTGCTTAGAGAGTTGTACGGAATACCATTGCCTAAACTATCATGATTCTCAGGGAGGGAATGAGGATGAAAACTCGGAACACATTGGTTGCCAAATTTGATTTGATCCAGTGAGTTGCAAGGCTCACCATATTGGTTGCCAACAGATGCCACTCTCACCGGAGAAGGCAAGGCATTTGGAACACTAGAACTTCCCTGGGCAAATCCCCTTTCAATAAATGCAGGCACATGGATTGAAGAATGCGGACCCTGGATAGATCCATTCCCCATGCAGCTAGACATGACAACTCCAGGAGAAATTGTTGCTGTAAAATATGTTGTGTGAGGACAAAAAAATACAGAGAAAACAATAATTTAATATGGAGAATGTATTATCAGGCAGAATCATACATATGCATCCCGATGATGAGTTGTCATTAGGGCTTTGACAAAGACTAGGCTCGTCTTGCTCCAGCTCGTGAGAGCACTGTTGCATCAAACTGCAAAAAGAAGATTAATCCATAAATTTAATATTTACGAGTTAAAAAAAAAAAAAAAATTAAACAGAATCTTATTATATGCAAGGTGTTGAACAATGTGTTACAGGAATACAGTGCCACTCCATATAAGCCACTACCAGTCACAAAAAGAAAGTACAACAAAGGCAGAAGCAGAAAAGCCACAGATCCATTACTTCTGATTTAGATTATTCAATCTGCGACTTGAGTAAGAACAGGGCACATCATTAATTAAAATAAAAATATGGGTTTCTGCCGCCGTCAAAAGTGAATACCCACCTTAGAAAAAGTTAAATAAAATAATAATAAAATAATAAAAAATGAAAAAATAAAAATAAAAAAGATAAAATAAAATAAAAAGAAGAAGAAGAAGAAAAATAAAATAAAATGAGAGTGCATGGAAAATACCACCGTCTTGCACCCCCTGGACGGCTTGGTTCAAGCTTGATTGGCTTTCCAGCAATATCAACCCTATTCAATGCATGAAGAGCTGCTTCTGCAGCTCTTACATCATAAAACTCTATGAATTTGTGATGATGCTTGTGTGGAGTTTCACGGATCTGCACATCATGAATAAGAACTGTGTAATTTTTAATATTCTGTACATTCTTTCCTTCCAGTAATAAAAGTGTCACAGAAAAGTTCAACGAACCACTTACTTCCTTAATTTCTCCATAAATACCAAAAATTTGGCGGAGATCATCATTTGAAACAGAAGATTCGAGGTTGAATACTACAAGAGTGCCCTGGTTTATCTCTTTCTCTGAAGGATTGTCCTGCAAAATTATAAGTCAAAAAAGCATCAATCAACAAAGCATTGCGTGCAAACACCAGTTCATCAAGCACACACAAAAATAGCAAAACAGACACAACAATGACAAGAACAATAACAACAAAAAATATGAATTGACAAAAATAATAATGATGTCAACAAAATAATATCATGATGCACAAAAGTGGCTTAACAGTGATGACTCACCTTCGGAATTGAAAAATGTATATCAAGTTTCCTACGTCTCAACGGCTTATTTTGAAGTGCTCTCATCGCATTTCGAGCGGCCCTTATATCATAATAAGAAATCATGACAAACCCACGATGCTTGCAGGCCGTATAGAGAGTTCGGATATCTCCATATTGCTGACAGAATGAAAATAACATGTCAGTTGAACTTGGTAGATAAATTGGAGTGACAAACTCAAGACTCCGAATTAGAACACTTGAAAAATGGAAGGCATAAAGAAGTAAAAGGTTACCTCAAAAAGGATCTTCAATTCAGAATCTTCAACATTGCTGTTGATATTTCTCACAAAAAGGGTTCTAGAAGGGTGTTCACCAAAAGGGTGTTCGCTGACAATCGAGTCATTTGAACCTCCTTGACCGCTAGAAATCCCCCCACTAAAATCAGAATTTCTTTGGCCTGCACATGAATTATTACCCGCTTCTAGTTCCATGCCTCCACCACTACTAAAAAGATCAAAATCTTCAAAATCATCACTGCTATTGGGGCGAGCAATTGATCCCAATTCATCAATTACTCCAGAAAACAGATCATCTTCATCAGGAAGGAGATTTCCAATAGTTTGTGCTTCAATTTCTTTGAGGGACTCAAAGGGTTCTTCTTCCTCATAATGTGAGACAACAGTATGAGGAGATTGACGAAAGAGAACATCATTCGCTGATAATCTCACTGCAAAAAAGAAAAATAAAATGTAAAAGCTGAGGATCAATTCGCATAGGAATTTATCAAACAGAAAGCTGATGTGCACAACAATTCAGTAACTCGGAGAAGAGGGTTTATCTAAACAAGGAGTAGCAAAAGAAAATGTGATACGATGGTTAAAAAAGTTTTAAAAAGCTTTTGGAACCACTATATTAGCATGTGCCACTTTTACCATGAGAATTGAAATGAGACAATAGATTGTACAACATGAAATTGAAAGAACAAATTCTCCTGACAAAGTGAAGTTTCTACAACTAGCATGACCAAATAGTATATAAATAGAACCATCAATTTAGCTCTAAAGTCATAATCCGATTTAAGTATAGACCAGCCTATCCAAACAAACTGGCATAAGCACAAACATGCATGCATAATAAGGTATTCAGTGGTGACTGCATGGTTTCTGACTTTTTGCAATATAGGGCAAATTTGGAGTAACAAAATCGTGAATGATTCTGGTTACTTTGATAGGATCATGTATTAAATTTTTAAGAGTGGTATGGTGCAGGTTCCAGGTTAGCAGGATGAGTATACTGAAATTGACAGAGTAGGAAAATCATGCCTGACGAAGAAGCCTGTCAAAAACTAGGGGGTGGATACCCGAATGGGTATACTTATGATATGAGATTGATATGTCAGTTAAAGATTCCATAGGCAGATTAATTGCACAGGACTATTTAGTCCCTATCTCTGTGGGCGATAATAGAATGGGGTGATAAATAAATTCTTTAAAAAAAAAAAAATACTTACACTTTCTACTAAATATTTCAGATAAAGAGCTTGAGAAAAGACTGCTCTCATATTGGGTCCCATTGATATCGGCCTTCTTTCCATCCACGCTATAAGATGCTGACTGCACATAAAGATTTGACCTTGTGCCTGGATTGTGGTCCATAAGTCTCCACGAAGCCCTGGACAAATTGGCAGTTCTCTCTTCTCCCCCAACACACAGTATTTCTTTCTGGTCTCTGGCTAGAAAAGACTGTTGCAATTCCAAGTAATCAACTGACCTTGCTCCAAACGGTAAAAGTTTTTCCAACGGTGACGAAGCAACTGATTTGATCCCAGGAGTTCGTATCCCTCCATCTGTTCCTACTGAGGAAACATTTACACAACAAGAAGATATAAATAAGCAGTATATGCATCTCATAATCAAATCATAATTGTCGGTAAAAGATTACAAGTTGTTACCAAAAAATAACAGACAAAAGAATCATCACTGTGCTTGAGCTTCCCATTGGAGAATACTCCGCATACATCAATTAAAGTCAAATTTAAATCTAAGAGAGTAAGAGACAACTGGACAATAATAAATAAAAAATCAAATTGGAGACATAGTAACCATAATCTCCAATTAGCCACAAAAGCAGCAGTCATACTCTTACATATGCAATACTCAACAATCAACGTAACAAACCCATATCCCAACAATACTACAATAGAGAATACTCAACAAACCCATATCCCAACAATACTACAATAGAGAATAATGAAAAAGTGCAAAAGCATAACAACAATAGGTTAGGAAATTACAGGACAGATGAGGATCTAAAAAAGCAACAAATTAAACCCGCACCCTGAAATAGCCACATAAGGTGAAGCTTAATTGGGGCAATTTTCTAAAGCTATATAAAGTAACTCCATTATATAACATAGTCACTATTAAATATAACTTGGATTCCAACATAAATATTGGTGAGCTTTGTGCACTTTCTCAAAGAAGTACAGCATTGCCTCATGACATATTAGCCCAACAGTATAGATGATAAGACTTTCCCATTACTATCTAAAGGAAGAGGGATCTCCTAAACAAATTACGGAAAATGAATAATCAATGATACAGAGATAGGAGCTGAAACCCATCGATGCATAAATCATTTCAAGCCCCAATAAAAATAAAGCCGAAAGACAAAATATTAGCAATTAAATAGTTGGAGTGAGGAACCTGGGGATTTTAACACTCCCTCAATCCCATTTTATGTTACTATTTGACAAAACACACAATTTAAGAAATGCTATTAATGCTTTGACTTTTTCATATTTTTAACTACATGTTCCTATAATACCCTTCTATTGAATGTAGTTTGAGTAAATTTCTCTCTCTTCTTAATTTGTGTTAGAAATGAAATTTTTATTTGATAAAAAGGATACAATGCGGAAACCATAGATATTAAAAGGCGCACTGAGGTGCCAAAAAAGCCTAGGCGCAGGCCTGAGGAAAGTGAGGCACACTTTTTGATAAAACTAATATTTAAATACTTGATAAGATGTAACTAACAAAAATGAACCAATTTACACATAAACAATTAAATACTCTCATTTTTTGGCCTATGAACTCAATTGGTTAGAGCGTTGTACAGTAGTAGTGACAATCTAATTGTACTTAATCCCCAAGCTCTTATGAGTTTATAGTTCACACTAGCAATCTAATTCCAAGTCTATTTCAAGTTGATGGAGACCTGGAGGATCAATTTCGTTTAATATATGTAATATGATATAGTCATGCAGATCTACTTTAAATTAAAGATAGAGAAGACGCCGGGGGGGGGGGGGGGGG
>JAESVK010000778.1:2149023-2164594 GCA_017140935.1 Hamamelis virginiana | reverse complement strand
CCCCCAATAGAGCATGGATTCTAGAAAGGGGAAAAAACTAACAGAGCAAGCCATTAGAGAGACAACAGCAGAGAATACAAATAATAATAAAAAATAGAGCAGGCCTCAGGAGAGATAGCAGCACTACAGCAGTTTGCATACGCAGTACTCTACAGACACAAAGCATGAATCTATGGGGAAAAACAGCAGATAAGAAGAAGGAGAAGGACGAGGAGGACGAAGTGGACAAGGCAGAGAAGAAGAAGGTCGAGAGGCTGTCAAAGAAGAAGAAGTAGTAGAAACAGAACTAGAGGAGAAGACATGTACATGTCAGAGTTGGAGAGAAGATGAAGAGGCGCCAGAGAGAACTACAGATGTCGAAGCTAGAGAAAGGCCAGAAAGCCTAGAGAGACAAGACACACGACAAAGACTAGCGAGAACTAACGGCTTCTTTTGATTTTCTTGTTTTTATTTGTTTCTATTTTTGTCTAAATAGTTGATGTGGTAGACGAGTGATCTAACAATCTAATTTCCGGAAATAAATAAATAAACTTAAGAGTTCAATAAGAAAAAATGTTAAAAACATTTTAATTCCTCACGTGCGCCTTTATAGCACACCTCGTGAAAAGCGCCGCCTAGATGCATTTTTCTTGTGCCTAGAGGAACTCACCTCGCCTAGCCCTATGCGAAGCCGACAACCTGCGCCCGCCTAAGCCTTGAGCCTTAGGCGCACTTTTAATAATTATGGCAGAAACCACTTTTATAGTTTGAAAAGTCAAAGTGATTGAATATTTTGGGACATCCCAAAATGGAAAGATGATCACATAAAATGGAACAGAGGGAGTAATTAATAAGTTGGAATCGATGCCAATATATTTGCAATTGATAAATGTTAGTGTTGACAGGACAGATCCTCGAAGCACTACCTATGGGAGTGCTCACAAGTCACAAGAAATACTCCTCCAAACAATTAGCCATCGGATTGGGCTTTTGACCCTTTCCTGACACAGCCATCAAGTCCAGAGTCCTCCCCAAACCCAATGGGATAGAACTCCTAGCAAATTAGAATTCTCAACTTCTTCCTAATGAGCCAAAATTCATGTGGATCCTCCTATAGGCATTCGATTTTCCTTCTCCCATCAATTCACCTGTCTTCTTTCCAATCAATTCGCTAAAGTTGTTTTCTGAATAGTTGCAGATGCAATCAGAAACTCCCTGAAAGAGAGCTGTGCTACCCTTTTCGATCAAACTACCATATTATTAACATCATTAGAGGATTATCTCCTATGTAGGAAACAGCCCATTCTTATTGTTTCTTGAAAAAGGCTACCACAGTTGTTTGAGCAACAATGTGTTCCAAAGTGCCTAACTGTAAGCCTACAGTCACAAATGAGAAGACATTTCTTTCTACGCCATGGATTGAATCAACCGTTAAATTCATGTGATGGACATTTTTGCAACTGTGAAACTGCTTAAATTTTGAGATTTCCATACTAACAAAATTCATTTACTATTCATTCATATCGCAAAGCACTTTAAATTTGGCAAGGACCGGTTGTCATATATTCTATATTCACTCAGTCAGTGCAAGAATATGTCGAACACTAACAAACAGAAGAGTTGGGACTTGCTCGTGTAGATCATATTTCAATTATTCACTTTTAAAAATTTATTATTTTTTATCGTACACCCACCCAAGCTCTGTGAATGCATGCAAGGCATCCGTGTGATGATAATCTCCATAAATGTGAGAAGATAGTCAAGTCTGTAATATATAGATTATAATTTCCCATCTGGGAGGTGCAATCTCAAATGACATAAAATAATTTAGAAATGGCATCCTAGAGAGCCAGAACCTACTAGCAACAACCAAGTTGTACGAAACATGTATTTTAACAAGAATGGTAAGCAGATAGAGAAGTAGTTTATATAATGCCCTTTTGTTTTTTGTTTCGTTTTTGTTTTTTGCTTTCTTTTTTGCCAAGCAATAGAAGAACCAAAAATTAAACATGCCAAATTTCACTAGCAGGGTTTTCATTAGCTTTGAACATCCTGTACACAGGCATGCCTTCAATAACAAAACAATAGAACCCCCATTACGGAGAATTAAAGATACTCACCATGGTGATCAATCATTGTTTTCGGCTTCCAAAATCCAACTTGCCTCTGCCCAGGGAGAGTATACAACATATTAGGGAATATAATTAATGAAACAAAAGACATAGAATGATTTTAAATAAATCAATGTCTCCCTGAACAACATATACGCATTAGTGCTTTACACTCCGTTAGTCCATTTTATAACTTAAATAAACCTATAAATTCAAAACAGTCTTAAAAAGCAAATTTCATTAACGAAGTGCACCAACTTACTCCATTAAAACTTAATAAAAACTACAAATTCAAAACAATTTTAAATGTGCCTGAAAAAATAAATACCTCAGCAGGAAAGCCAATTTCATCAAAGAAGTGGGTCGACGAAGGTACACCCCTTTGCTCCATTATTTCAAATGGCATCGTGCAACTCAGAAACCAGAAAATTTTAGAAGAATGTACCAAAAACTAAAACTTTCTCACTTCTGGGTTCTGTTTAGATTGCATGCTTCTTCTTCTACTAAGGAAAATTCGAAGGTTTTCCACGTCACTTATGACAACCAAGGAATCCTAAAGTAAAATGAAAAACAAATTTTGCAAAGTATAAATCCGTCAGATTCAAATATAAAAAATAATAAAAAATAATAATAATGAGACCATATATATCAAATTAAACCAAGCAGAAAAGGTAGATGATTTCTTTGCGGGGGGGGTGGGTGAAGCAAACAGTTTTTCGCCTTGTCATTTGAAAGACCGTGAAATAGAACAGTACAGAGAAAACCAAAACCACTTCCTTTTACCTACCAAAAACCAAGTTAAAATATCAATATAAACTTATAAACAGATCAAAAGGCATAAACCCCTGGGATGAATAAATGCGTTATTTCGTCCAAATTAAGCATCATTAGAACTAAATTCCGAAATTTAAGCACTCCGTAGCTTCAGAAACCTAATTCTAAATCAGTTTCAAAGGATCAACAAAAAGTCCAACAGTTTTCAACCAAACCAAAACCAACAATAACTATAAATGAAGATCGGCGCGCTGTCACGACATTTAAGCCCCAATTCAACAAATTGGTCTTAAGACACCACAAAAATCATCAAAATTTTATCTTTAAAACTTAAACACAATCAACCAAAGGATCAGACCAGAAATTCAACCAAACAAAACCATAAACAACGGAAATCCAACAGAATCGCACCTTTCAAGAGATCGTCGCCATCTCTAACCTTCCACTTTCTCTCTCTAGCTTCTGCAAATCTATTCTGTCACAAGGTTGAGAAGAGAGAGAAAGCGAAAGCATTAAGCAATGGAAGAATTGAATGGATTACGGCATAAGGAATGGGGATAGAGGAAGGGATCTCGGCATCTGTGCCTTGTAAGGACCTTCAAATCTATGATACCCTCCCTCTTTTTCCCTGCATTGCAAGTTACCACACACACACACACACCAAGAGAGAGAATATTTATATATATACAGAGAGAGAGAAAGAGAAGGAATATTTTCTTTTTGTTAGCATCTATATAATCTATTTCTGTTCAACAGAAGAACAAAAAAAAAAAAAAAAAAAAGAGTTATCCCGGTCTCTCTCCCTTGCTGGTAATAATCGTCGCCAGAGTTTCAGAGCTCGGAAACGGAATCCATGGAATTCCCGGCGACGGAGAACCGAGATTCCGCTCAGCCCGCTCGCTGGCTCGCTACCTCCTGGAGAGAGGAGAGAAGTTAGAGAGAGAAAGTAGATGATGGTAGATCGCTTTGAAAAGACAGAAAAAAAAATAGGCGGGTTTGTGAAAGTGTGTAAATAAACGGCTGTGGGTTGAGAACTAATTCGGACCCCGTTCCTACAAACACGATAGCCTCTGATCCGGAGGAACAGTAATCTTTGCCACCGTTTCTGTCATAACGGCGCTAGTCCTGAATCCGTGACCGTTCTAGCTGTCCGGTTTGCGAAGCCGCTCCCTTCAAGCCGCTTTGTTTTGCGCCTTCGATTTCACGAAAATATCGATTTTTCAAAGTAAACAAAATTTGTACACTATTTTGTTGAAAAATAAAATAAAAAACAGAAAAGGACCATCCTATCCTTTTCGGCTAGTGTGTCACTGCATGATTAGAGGTAAGTTTGGAAATTTTTAAAATTGAGTCCGGTCAATTCTGATCTCTTTCTATTATATGATTTTTATATAAATTAGCTTACAGTTAATTTAAAAAAATTTGTATTTATGTTTTATTTTCTAAACATAATTGAATTAATGTACATAAAAATTGCACTTAATTACCAAACAATACTAAATATAAACTAAACAAGTTTATCTTCAACTCGTCGGGTTTTTAAGTTTGCCAAAACACCTCCTAAAATCTTTCAATAAACATGAATTTCACGTCAGTTATGTTCAGGAGTTCAAAATGCTTGTTTAATTTCAATCATAAAATGATATACTTGTTACAATTAAAATGAATGATTAAATTGTATTTTCAAAAAAAAAAAGTTATTCCTTGCTATTTTCAAAATAGTAAATTTAATAAATTTTACATTTCACCAACCCATATCTTATTACTTTTTTTGTATTAAATATATAACTCATTTTTGTTGTTTATGATAACTATTTTTAATTGTTTAAGACCATCGAAGGCCTATCTAAATTTAGCTAAGAAATACTAAAATGATTCATATGCACATGACCAAAATCGGAAAAAAAAAATATTACGAAATAATTGTTATATATAATTAAAATATACGACATTTAATGATAAAATTTTATACGTGGAATCATTATCGAGTCTTCTATTAAATGGTAATGTATTTTTATCTTAAAATGTGTAATACTTTCTGAAATATTAAAAGCCCTCACACTGTACGTGCTAGTGCTGCTACGTATATCAAATTCCATTTACTAGTTTAGTTGATTCTATTTTGGTCGTTTTATTCATGGGTTGGTAGAAAGCATGTACCATCATTTCTTTGACTTCAATGTAAATGAGGTTTAAGTAATACATTATTGTTGGAATTGGTGGGGTTTGGCATTATTAGTTAAGAAAGTGTTATTAGCATTGTTTTAAATTCTGGACAGTTCATCGAATTAAAAAAGTTATCAGGTTAATGATCAACCGGTTCAACCGTTAGGTCAATTGGGTTGAACTGTAACGTCATAAATATATTATTTATTTATTTATTAGAATAAAAGTTGTAAATGATTCAAAATATAATTTTTTTTAAATGTTTGTACAATCAATTCATGTATTTGAATTTATGTGCAATCATCAAAATTGAAAATTAATAATTACTATTGATAAATCTTTGTTATATAAATTTTTTTTAAATGCAAGATAAGAATATTGTATTATTAAATTAGATGCTTGAGTTTCTTTTTGCTATTTGGGATATTTTTATACTAATTTGCCTTTTTAACCTTATTGGCTTTAAGAGATTTTTAAAAAATAGGGGCTATTTTAGTTATTTTAGCACCTTAAAATATATATATATATATATATATATGAATAATAATAATATATTTTAGCACCTTAAAAAGATTGATCAATAATAATAATTAGTTTTCAATTTTGATTACTGCACATAAATTCAAATATATGAATTAATTAATATATTATTTCAAAAAAATTATATTTTGAATCATTTATATAACTTTTATTATAATAAATAAATAATATATTTATGACATCACGGTTCAACCCAACGGTTGAACCGGTTGACAATTAAACCGATAATTTTTTCGATTCGATCAACTGTCTGAATTTTAAAACAATGGTTTAAGTAGTACATTATTGTTGGAATTGGTGGGGTTTGGCATTATTAGTTAAGAAAGTGTTATTAGACAGACACAAAAAAATAAAAATAATAAATAATAAATAAAATTATTAAAAAAAATAATAAATAGACATATTAGTTATTTGGACAAGGTGTATCCATTATCCCTTCAGGGAAGTGTCTCGAGATGCGTGTCGTGTACGAAATGGTTGGATTTGTGAACAAACTAGTGAGCTGTCCTATTTAATATTATACAGGATAAGATATTTCCCCTCTTAATTATACAGTTCATGATTTCATATGCAGATCAAACATTACCCTACCATATTAATCAATACGTGGATTAAATAAATTTCCAGACTACCACCTGTACTCCATTTGTCTGGATTAGAGAGTACATACTCGCTTCTGTTTCTACCTTTTTAAGAAAAAGAAAAAGAAAGGTAAAAAGCTTACTCGCCTTTAGACCACGACAGCCTTTTTGATATTTCCCAAACCACATGACCAATCATTTCACTTTGTCTTCTAGAGCTTTTTTTGTTCTTTCTTCACTTACATTCAAATTAGACCCTCGTTTTCAATTAAAATCAAATAAATAATATTTTCTATGTTATAACTTGGATTTTTAAAACCTTTGTGAATTTAATTTAATGAATAATTCTAGTTAATTGAGAAATATGTTGTCTCGTATTCTCATTATATTCATGAAATTTAAAAATATTAATAAATTTGATTTACAATTTAAGAGGATTATTAATTTATATTGTTTTCAAAATTTAGAAAATTTATTTATTCGGTTTAAAGTTAAAAGAATTACAGTAGAGATGGCTCGCAGTTTTTCTTCCCCTTTTTTTGTTTTTTTTGAGTAGTCAAAATGTACTCCTCTTCCAATCTCTTTTTAATATTATAAATTGATTTTGATGCATTTTTATGTATTTAAATTTATAATTTCTTTAAAATTGAAAATACATGTTACTCTACCAACATATCATATATGAATATAATCAATATAGTTCATAGGGTATTTGTCTAGTTTTGAAATTTAAGGCTGCGTTTGGATAAGATACGACTTTCAGTTTTTTGCTTAAAAAAACAAAAAAAATGAAAGTTTTGGTAGCAAAGTATGTTTGGCAACGACTTCTACTTCCTACTACATAGAAGCAATTTCTTGTGATTCATGAATTTGAGGAAGCAAAAAAAACTTGCTTCCAAACTTTTTTAAGCTACTTTCGGAGGCCAAAATACACTCTGCCCACTCATCGAGTCCTCGATGCCGCAAAAGGCTCAAATTATTTTTTGGCTGACCAACCCCCTTCCTCCTCTTCCCTACAATCCATTCTCTCTCTCTCCCTCGCACAGGGTACTGTGACCATTGCTTCTCACTGCCGGAGCTTCCTCTTCTTCTCCCCTTCGGCAAGCTCGATAACCTGCGAACCCCTGTCCACCTTGAATCTCCCAAAATCTGAAACTAATTTATGTCAGTAAACTTGCTTAGGGACCCCAATTTTTTTCCCAAAAATAACTAAAAAATAACTATTGGATCGATGATAACCGTGATGCGGAGACACCACCTGCAGATTCTGCACCCCGATTTTCGACGCATGATCGATACCGAGATGAACCGAACTCATTTGGCCGTTATGGTTGCTGCTAATGTGCGCAGGAGGCGGCGTCATCGTCCCTCTCTCCTGCTGCTGAAACTGCTGCTGTACCTTCATGTAGAGAGTCTGATCGTGCGATCGTAGAATATAACTCTTTCTCTGTTTCTTTTCCTCTCTCTGTCAGGTCATGTCCTCACCTTGGATGGAAGCCTAATGTTGGGTTTGAACACGGTGAAGATGATGATTGATAAAGATCATGCCAATATTATATATTATTCAATTTGTTTTTCTTCTCTTAACATCAATTTAACTCATCTTTCATCCACTCCCTGATTGGCAGCGTGTGAGGCTGGCCGGCGTCCGGGAGCTCCGCCCAACCAACCTACCTATCACAGGACCATTAACTCCTGTTCATATGATCCATGGAATTATGCTTCTGCTGAGTCTGGAATAATCTTCTCAAATAGTATCCTGTTTTTAATGCTTCGAAGCTTGTGAATTTCTTGCTATTGGTAATCCTCTTTGTGATTTTTTTTTGTTATATATATATATATATATATATATATTGGATTATAAGGTTAAAATAGATTTCACATAATTAAAAAGTAAAAGTAATTGAGACTTCCAAACGTGCTTCTTATTTCCAAAAATTTGATAGTTGAAGCAAAAAGTTGCTTCTACTTCCAAAATTAAAAAAACAAAAAAATGGTAGCTTATCCAAACGGCACCTTAATAAGTTAAAGAGATATAATGAAAATTTTATTTTAATTTTTAATTTAAAAAGTCAAAGTAATAACATATTTTGAGACATTCTAAAATAAAAAGATGATCACATAAATTGGGACGAAGGGAGTATTTTTTTTCATTTCTCTCTCCATCTCTTTCTTTCATTACAACTAAGCACAAATTTCCTTGCATTTTGTGTGTCTTGAAAATAAATAGTTAGAATAGAAAGTTGAGCTAAATTTGGCTAAGCCAAAATTTGGAATAATGTTTGACTAATGCATTGAAGCATGTAATTTGGGACTTTTAGTTAAAAAATGATTTTGGCTTCTTTTGCTATGTATTGGAGTTACTCTGATCAGGACTTTTATAAAAGAGGAAGAACTAAAAAAAGAAAAAAAAAAAAAAAAAAAAAAAAGAAAAGGGGTAGACAAAATAAAGGAGTAAAATTTTTTTTGAGAGAAACCAATTCAAATTTTCAAAGAGTTTTAAGGTACAAAGTTAATAATAAAAAATAAAATTCGGGGAGACAAAGGAGGCCTCCTCACCATGGCTAGCTTTGTACTTATCCATAGCTTAAAATACCATATCAACGAGGTGCGTGTTACCATATAAGATTAGTTGCATCCTCAATTAAATCCAAACATAATCCATCGATTTAAAAATGGGAAAAATATTGATCCAATCACATCACATTAGTTAGGGGCTATTTGGAAAATTTAAAATTTTGGCCAGCTAAGAATACGTCCATCTGATTTTTATTCAGTATTGTTAGGTAGTGAATTTTTTTGTAAATCAGTTCAATCCTGTCCACAAAATAAGGCACAATTTTTTTCAAACCATCTGAAAACTGATTTACGTAAAAACTATATAATAGGAAGATATCAGAACTGGCCAGACCCAGTTTTCAAAGTTCTCAAACAGGCCCTTAGTGTCAACCAAAGAACTTGCATAGGAAATGCACATAGATGATAAAATATCACAATTCAAAAACTGGAAGTCTCTACTCCCTCACATATATAGTTTCTACTCCCTTACATATATATTATTGTCCCAAATATATAACCTTAGAGGGGGGGTGAATATGGTTTTTGGCAAACTTTTACAAATATTACCAAATAAAATTAGGTTCAATTAATTTCAATACAAGCAAGTATATAAGCAATTAATTGAAACAAATGTAAGGGATAGAGTGATCAAATACAGAGATTTAACGTGATTCGGCTCGCTTACATCCACGCCTTAAGCACTCAGCTCAAGGATTCCATAATCTACTAAGGATTAGCTCCTTCAAGATGGAGAAACCTTTACACAGTCTTCTTTATCCCAGGTATAAGACTCTCAACTAAGCTCACAAATAACTTATACAATGGCTCACAAAGAACCCTCAATGGTGTCTCATAAAGAACACACCTAAGTGCTCACAAAGAACACTTATCCAAGCTTCACAAAGAACGTTTGGCCAAAACTCACAAAGAGCAACTCTCAATGCTCACTAAGAGCACTTACAAGATTTACAAAAAAATGAAATGTGTGTACAATAAGATAACTCCTCAATGAGTAGATGAAATACAAGATAAGCTCACACTAGTATCTCTCAAATGATTATGAACTAACTTGGTTCAAGAGAATTATGATTTTGACTAATGTTGATGAGTAAACAAGTTGGTATAGATTTGTATATGTTCAATCTACTGTTTAAGACTCATACAATGAGTATTTATAAGCCCCAAAGTGTATATGGCCGTTAGGCACAAAAATATGACCGTTTCGGTTTGTCAAAACTAACCGTTATAAGATTCAAGACTCGGTTAGTCGACTAGGCAAAGAGTGTTAGTCGACTAGCGAAGTTAAAACTAGTTTGATTCGAAATCTGGGAACGGTTAGTCAACTAGACAAAATTGGGTTAGTCGACTAGCGAATCGATTAGTCAAGCTGTTAGTCGACTACTTGATGATTTTCATAAAAATTGTTTATTGCCACTACTTTAGTTGACTAATCATTAAGGCTTAGTCGACTAGGCAATGAATAAAATCAATATTTATGAAAATTAACAAGTCTTTTGAGTTCATAAAAGCCCACTATGATTTCTACCTAGTTTTGACTTAAAAATATGATTTTCTAAACATGTCAAATACTAAGGTCATTAGGTCAAAGTTTTTTGAGCCAAATAAGTTTAATCCTAATGAGAGATTTACATAAAGCCTAAACACACATAAGATAAGGTCTTCATGCTTGAGCTCTCCAAATCTTGTGCTTGGCTTTGATGCTTTATTGAATCTAGTGAATATACAATATTCACATTTAATGTTTGAGCTTGATTTTCATTGATGGCTGGCTATCATGAAACCTGTTCTCAAAAGATACATACTATGTAGCACATATAAAATGTTTATTTAAAAAACAACAAGATATTCATTTGATTATTAAACCAAGAGCATATGCATTATAGGGCAATGTTTGTTATCATCAAAATCAGTTAATTAATAAGGAAAGCCATAAGGCCAACATATATGAATCGCGCTGACATACAGATTTAATGTACTGTCTTATCTCAACTGAAGTAGATCGATTTAAAATTTCTCTCTTTTGACAAATAAATAAATAATAGTGTCAATCAAAGAATTGAAAAATTTTACGCATAAGATTAAAATTGTCAATTGGATTGGATTAAATTTGGAACCCAAAACTAATACTCCAATTCCAATTCAAGTGCATGGTTTGAGCCAAAACCCATTGGCAGGCTCATGTGTACCAATTGCAGTTTTTGTCAGGTTTTGCCAACCATGCACATGCGGTAGACCCTTTTACCTTAGTAGTAAAGTTGACATGTGATAACCCCATAATGGCAAACAAAGGATTTAAGCACTGCAACTCCATTTTTAACTCTAGAAAACAGCAGTCTGCTGCCTCTTCCATATGTGTTATTTGAGAGTTTCACCCTTGTAGATTATTGGTAATATCATCTTGGTTGCTGCAAGTGTGATCTTACCTTTTATGGGTTATAAAAGATTTAATGGATAAGAAAAAAAAATCAAAGAATATATGACTTATTTGGCTTTTTTTATTTTTTTTTAAAGATACGAGAGAACCCCACCAAGGTAAGGCCACTTTTGTGACCCACTCATGGCAGAAAAACCCTAAATGTACAAGCCACTCCCTCTGACATGTACATCGTTTAAGTCGCGGAGTAACCACACCAGCGAGGAATCAAACTCGTGACCTCCGAGTTTACAGTTCGTCACGAGCCCGTCCATTACTACTGAGTTACCACGGGAGGGGATATGTAGGCTCCCTTTTTTATGTGAGAAAATCTAATGTGAATGACCTTTTTATTTATTTATCAAAATTATAAAAATTTACCTTTATTCCGAGTCCTTAACGTACATTAATAAATTAATGAATGTTGATGAGTTTTTATGTACCAATTTTGAGATTTTTTCACTTGAAAGTAAGAATATATACCACTAGACAGCCTGCAAAGAAATTTTCAGGGAGAATGGAAAATAATAAGGAGCTCTCTTTCTATATATAATAACAAATATTGCACCAACTTCAAGTTTTGTGTTCTAATATTGGAATAGAAAATCAGAAAACTACAAGCAGGGTTGAAGATGAGAAATTTCTCATTAATTAGGGACCTAGTCAATATATAGTTGATAATAAAATTTTTGAGTCAAATTTAATTTTGTCCACAATGACTAATTTTTATCAACTCAGGTAACCTGAGCTCAGGGGCAAACTAGGCTATTTCAAGGATGGTCATGGCCCCCCCAACTTTTTACTTTCCTTATATAAATATATAAGTATACAATATATTATGTGTAGGATGGAGAAAGGTTGATCAATGGCTTGGCCCCCCAGAGTTTACTCCTAGTTCCGCCATGAGCTTTTCCTTTGACAAAATTTTACCTATCTCAAATTATCGAATGATTTATTAGGAAATTAAAAATTAAAATTGGAAAGAAATCGCATGAAGGGAATAATTTAATTTGGTAAACTCGAATTTTTTAAACAATTTTCCTGCATTTAAGAATAAGTAAGATAAATTTTATATTGATATAATAAAAAATGATAAATTAAATAATGAAATAAATCTTAAATTTTCATGGTTAATAAACATCTTACTCCCATGCCAATATGACATCACGTATTATATCAATATTTTTGAGTTTACATATATGTGAGAATTCATGAGAAACCATATTAACATATTCCAAAAAATAGAAAGAGGAGAAACCATATTAACAGAGGAATAAAATAAGGTATAACATGTCCTAATGTCTTAAGAAACTGCTAAGTACTCCCTCTGTCCCGTAAAAATAGGTCTCTTTTCAAAAAATACGCATATTAAGAAAACTCATTAATACATTGATTTGTGATCTTTTTAACCTTTTATTTTCAAAACTATCATTTTTCTATAATTGCATTTGGTGTCATGTCAAGACAGTCTTGGAATAATATAGGGTAATATGGGAAAATTAAAAGAAATATAATTTGATTTTTCAAAACGGACTATCATTTTAGGATGGCCAAAAAAGAAAAGAAGACATATCTTTGTAGGACAGAGGGAGTACTAATTAAGATCACTACTTTCTATATATGACTTATCCAATTAAATTACATCTTCTTATTTAAAATTTTTTTTCTTGTTTTTTTATGTTTTTTGGTCCCATGGGAAGTCCTCTGTCAACTTAGAATATATACATGATACATATGCATGCCATGCACAACACCTTAGTTTACCATAATGTAGGAGAAGAAAAAGATTAATGAATTATTCCACCATAAATTTTTAGATAGTTATGAGATCATGGATTTAACTTCAAATTAATATGATTTTATTATATTAATTGTTGATAGCGTGTTGGTCTAATGACATGTATCATCATAGGATAGATTTTGGATTTAAGTATATAAAAATGCATCGATATCCATTTATTATTAGTATTAAAAGAGGATTGGAATATATAGGAAAAATAACTATATTATCCATTTTAATTTTTTAATTGTAAAAAAAGAAATGTTTATTTTGGAATTTGGAATAAAAATAAATAAAGATATAAATGTAAGGGATGAAAGACTTTTCCAAAGGCTTTCTGATAATACTAGAATTGGTAGCACACATGATGCACTTGCATGTGTCTCGATCTAGTAATAACTTATGATTATTATGAAGCAAATAATGCAGATTCAAAACATACTGTTCAGAACTTTTTAGCATTAAAACCTACTGTTTACAAATTTATAAATATTAAGAGATATTTATCCTAAATGTTAGAAAAACACATTTAATTAAGGTCTTGGAAAAAAAAAAATTATGATAAGTTTTCTCATAAAAATTAGAAAAACAATAAAGAATTCCCCAGCTCATGCCTACATGCCTACATGTCTACATGTCCTATGGTCTCAATAAAGGGCCTCTCTGTTAATTAATATATCCTTGGACTTCACTTTACAATTTCCCATTTAAAATTCATACTATACAAAGAATAAATCTTTACAAATTAAAGAGGGGGTGGCTTCATATTCCAACAAATTATGAATAAATTAATTGTTTAAACATTATTATAAAGCCCAAAAGAAACAAATTAAAGTAACCAAAGGGGAAATTAATTAAAGCACTATCCAAAAGAAGAGACATTTCCTTTTGGAAAAGGAAGAAATTAATTAAAGAAGAGGCAATTCTTGCAAATTAAAGGACAATAATCACTACATTTTCCTTAACCAACCTTTCTATCAACCAACCCATAAAGAGGTAATTAAGAATTTTGAGACTTCAAAGTAAAAAATAAAATAAAAAAACTAATTTTTGTTCCCTAATTGCCCTTACCTTGAGATTGAATTCCAGTGAAGGAAACCCTACCAAAGCCCAAATGACCAACCTGATACAGCTCTAACCAAACCCTCTCAGCCTCATACCTTGCACACACATTGTCCTTTTCCTCTTCCTCATTACCAAACCCAGATGAAATAATTTCTGATATTCCCTCCTCTACCCTCACCTTTTCCAAATTCCCATCTCTCTCCTCCTTCTCCACCACCACACTTCCATTTTTCTTGCACTTTCTCTTCATTTCCAGATTTCGTTTCCCGAATCCCAAACACCTCCTCCCCACCATCCATGGAACCTTAACGAGTGCAAGAGCAAGCAGGTTGACCACAGCACAGGGACAGCAACAGACGGCCACACAGTCAGCTATTAGCCCGGCGGTGCATGATTGGCAATACTTGCCGGAACACTCGATCAGATCTCCACCATCTTCATGAACTGGGTACCGGCTCTTCCTGTTCCCGGTGGCTCTCGAGGCCTTGTGGGTCCCATTTTTACGTGAGACACGAGATGGGTTCTCCTCCATTTGATTAATTTCTCGATCGATCAGTTGATTAAATACCTGCAAAAAATCAAACTCATCAAATTACACTACAACAACGCTTTGGTTTCAATTCTCACTCCATAATCCATATCTATGTTCTCTCTCTCTCTCTCTCTCTCTCTATATATATATATATATATATATATATGTCTACTAGCTCTGGAGTCTGAAGGCTATAAATTTTCTTAGGAGACTAGCTTTGATGTCACACGTACAGAAAATGAGGAGTTTTTCATGCATTTATCCTAGAAATTCCCAAAGGTTATGGAGGTCCAATATTGATTGAGAGTTAATCTGACGCGCCTTGAAAGATCGTGATTAACACTCTCCAATCACATGCTGCTTTTTGTTTTTTTTTTTGATTTTTAATTTTTGAGGATAAGCTCAGAGGTAGTATTGCACTATGTGGCTAAATGTCACCTTGGAGAAAAACACTCAACTTTGCATGGGAGCAGGGATTTGCAGGATTGACTTTTTTTTAAGTGGCGCGTGGGTAAGAAATTTTTGTTCAATTTTAGGACATCAGCCCTCCCCATTTTGGCAAATTTACAGCAAATGAAGGTTTTATAATGACAAAAATTCTCCAATTAAGGTTTACAGTAATTCTATATCGTCCACACTTTAATCCAAAATTAAAAACCATCTTGATGTGTCATGGTGTGAGTGGTGTGTGAAAAAGAAGGAAACAGTTTGAAAAAAGAGACCTCACCACTTAAAACAGGACACATCAAATGATTTTTATTTTCGGGTTAAAGTGTCGGGTGATATAGAATTTTTCTAAGGTTTTATAATGATATAAATGCTCCTTTCGTATTCGACACTCTTTTAAAAATTATTAATTGCACAAACACTTGTAGATGACCAATCAATTTAGTGATATGTATCCTCATTTTAATTTAGAGAAAATATGGAAATGTTGTGTTTGTTAATTAGCTAAAAAAATATTTGCATAAACACCCTATTTCACAGCATAAAATCTACTTAGTTGCCCGCCTGCAGTTTGGATTGTATGTCTCATCTAATTAAGAATAA
>JAESVK010000778.1:2036453-2047435 GCA_017140935.1 Hamamelis virginiana | reverse complement strand
TTTTTTTTTTTTTTTTTGCAAATATTTGTGATGATAAATTTAATCCTCAAAATTTGTCCATAAAATGTGTTCCTAATGGTGTAGCTATAATCTAAACCCTTCATTTTCTTGTCTAACTTCCCCCTTCTTCCTCCACATCACCAGAGATGGGCTTAATGACTCGATTGGATTGGTCATCTCCTAATAGGTTAAAAGCATAACGTTATGGGCCAGTTGAGATGGAGTGATAATCGATGGACAGATTTCTATCAAATTTGGATGGGTATCAAATACCTTCAGTTTTTAATCACTGTCTTCAACCTACCAAAGAAACAAGACAGGTAAAATGTGATCCAACTTATGAACCAAAAAAGGGAAAATAAGATCCGACCTGGTAATCTAAAAAAAAGCTCATTTGAGCTCACTTGTAAGATAAGCTTTTTGAGCTCGTTAATTTATCGAGCTAAACTTGAGCAGCCTACTACTTGGCTCAATTCGACTCATTCACAGTCCTCATACTTTTTGGTCCCAGAGGTTTGGGAGAGCCATATGGTCATGACCTAAGTTCATGGTGTTAGGCCGACTAAAACATTTTGTCATCATCAATATGATATCCATTTATAAAATAGTAAATGCAGCCGAGGAGAATAAAATTTAAAGTAGCAATCAAAAATTATACAACCCAAATAGCCTTTTAAGTAGAACATGAGTTATTTAGCTTTGTATCCAACCAGGATTAATCGGTAGTCAACATAATGGAGAAGGTGTTGATTCCTACAACTCACATAGAAATTGTAGCTCATTTACATTGTATCCTTAATAAAACCTAAAAGGTGATCCCAAATTCTGTATAACAAGAAGTCATATTCAATCTTCATGCATGTATTGATCTATTATATGCCTCGATTTTTCAATAGGATAATGCCTATTTAAAAAATCCCCTGTCAAGTAATAATACTGGGTTAGAGATCGGGAATATGCAGGACATTAGTAGTAGCTTTATCTTCCTTTCTGGGAGCTGCTTTCTTCCGCTTCCTCTCAGATTGGGGTTCTTTTGCTTTCAGATCATTGCAGAAAGACCTCAATGCAGTAGCCAGATGCTCGTTTCGATGAACTGAAACCAAATTTAAGCAGTCTTATGCTGCTACAAAGTTTGCAATTGAACACATCTCAAGGAATGAAAATATGATTTCCTTTCATTCAAAAAGAAAAGGAAAAAAATGTGGATCATATTGGTTTCTAGTAGGAGCAGCAGATTGTTATAAATCATCATAATCACCCTCGTAGAAGTGGATGAAAAGAGGCATATCCCTCTACTGTAATATGCCATGATAGAACATAAACATCCCGTGAATTATTGTTTCAAATCACTGGCATGCAAGCAATTAACAATCCGCAATAGTTAATTATTCAACAAAATAAACAATTGACTCGAGATAATAAAGAACTAATATGTTGCTCTGGATAATAAACAACCGTAGGCAAACTATCACTAGGAGACAAAACAGTACAATTAAAAGAAATCGACATATCATTTGATTCTAGTAAATTTGTAGTTCTTGCACACTCAAATGGCTCAATGCACTCACCAGAAAGTATGACATCTTCCATGTTCACAGACTTACGACCTGCATGCTGTGCAAATAGCTCCAGGTCTTTTGCCAACTGTTCTGCTTTTCAAGAGAGAAACATTTCATCAGTTCAACCTAGCTTCTCCAACAAAGATTAACCAATAGATCATGAGATTCTAAGCTTAGAATTTCTACCAACAAAAAGAGTCTTACGACAACAAACTAACTATGAATCACGCCTTTGTAATGCATTATTATTTGCAAAAATGTTTGAAAGTACGAGTGTGACATATAAACTAGGACCCCCACATATTAATGGATACTAAGGACCTATTTAGATAAGCTACCACTTCTTGTTTTTTACTTTCACTTTTTTCTCTTGTAAATGTGAAAAACAAAAGTCGTAGCTTATCCAATCGGCCCAAAGAAATGACAGGACAGGTGGAAAAGAAATTCTATAACCAGCTAAATAAAATTCCATAACATAACCAACTAATACTCCTGACATATCTGACTGGATGCCTTAATATATTTGCAGGAACAAATAAGCATCACCCCTAAACGATGATATTAGAAGAGAAGAAGCTCAATAATCTTTATGCATAAAAATTTCTTTATAGATCAAAACATGATCCCGTAACTCTGCAACTAGTTGTGAAAATGAGCTTCGTGCTGACTGAAATTGCCAAAATTTGAGTATCCAGATATGCCATGAAAGGTAATTACCCAACACTGCTTTTTACACTTTTGAAGGCTAGAGAGTAATTACGGTCCACAAATTGCATAATCAAACACTCAAACTCGGTTACTCACGTCATGATTGTACTTCACGTAAATCGCACATGCTAGACGAACATACCAAGCAAAAACCCACCATACAAGTTTCATGTTCCACCTCATATGTACCAGTAAGGCAGTAACGTATCAATCTAAACCATTGACCACGCAGCAGGAACTCTACTTTACTCACTCATATATACACGAAATAAGTATGTGTATATATATATATATATAAAAACAGAAATTCAAACGTAGCTTTAAATGCTGAGGTTTTACCCGTATATTTGAAGGCCAAATCGGAAATACAAGCCATTATTGGTTCAGATATTTCCATGCCGTTAGTCTTCGCTGCTCAATCAATCGGGAAAAGAACTGTTTAAATTAATTAATTTTCTACCCCGTTTAGAAGCTCAGAAAAAGGCAGGAAAAGAGAATATAATGAAAATTTTAATTACAGATTTTTCACCGTGCCAAACGAAACTATTAACTCAGAGTTTCACTTTCCGAAAACCAAAACAACAAATAACATAAAATTCAAAATTTATTTACTCTTCCTTGGTTTTCTCAGCAACCGAACAGAGGATAAAGAGTAAAATAGTAATTTGAGATTTGTACGAGCAGAGAATATTGGGGTGAGAAGATCGAACCTTCAGCTTCGGCGATTGAGATGGTAGAAAGTCGGAATCGATCCCTTAGAAGCTCAGTCGCTGCTTCATCTTCTTCTCTCTCTACACCGCTTGCTTCTCCTCCTTCCATTTTTAGAACTTAGAATTTGCTAGGCCGCTAGGGTTTCTTTTCAACTTTTTCCTTTTCTGACTCTTCCTCTTCTAGTGGCTGGCAAATGTATTTAGGAGAAATGCGCGGGAAAGTACGCTACACCATTTTACCCAACAAAAACAAATGGTGGGTTCATCTGACGTGGCATTGTCGGTTATGGCCCATTTTTTTTTTTTTTTTATATCCAGGTTTTCTAAGATAGCTTGCGCAGATCAGACTAAATTACTAAATTCTACATCCAAACAAGACTCATGAAACAAAACTTGCGCCTTACAGTCCATAACCGTAAAAGTTGGAACAAATTATTGTTTGAAAAGGAAAATGCTACTTTATTCGTATCTATCATCCATTTTTTTTTTATACTATCATTTATCAAATATGAATTAATTATTTTTATAATATTAAAGATATTACTTTTATGGATGAAATAGCACTGAAAAACATCAAAAAAAATTGATGTGGCATTATAAGCATCTGACATCATGGCAAGTTGAGGCATCTGACATGGCTTGTAATAAATTTGGACCGAAAGTTACAACATTTAATGGTCAGTTTCCTACTAGCAATTTAACCAGCTTTATAGAAATTAAAGTTGAAGATTTTGACAGCACTTGATGATTGTCGAGTCATAAATTGTAATTATGAAATTAAATAAGTGCCAAATTCATTGATAATAAATTTTCATATCTTTTGATATCAATTGATGGAGGCTTTTATTTTATTTTTATTCCTTCATTCTTCTGCCAAAATCAATTTTAGAAATTGATTTGCATTTTGGTGCTAACATGGCATTGGTTGTCTCCAGTGCACAGGATGCTTCAACCCAATTTCAGGACACCAATTACATAATTGGATCACAATTTTACATCATTATTGTTTTCCTTCTTCAGAACTTATAAGGTGAAGGTTTTGAATCCAGACTTTGAGCCCGGTACTGGAAGAAGGGTTTGACTTTTACCAAAAGGAGGATGAGTCACCCCTTCTTTTGGAAACAAGGAGGAGGATACGTTCCCTGTACACTTCTTTAGAGTTCTTGCAGCTCAATCAGTGTGCCATATTAACGATTTAAAAAAAAAATAAAAAAAAATCAGTGTGCCATATATAAGATAAGTCTTGGAAAGTCCCAAATACTAAAAAAGCATATATAAGATATGCCCCATAAGTAGACATTAGGGTACACTAGCTCTCCCACAATTAAATAATATGTATCAATTGGGTGCATCCTATATTCCAGGCTAGAGCAGGGCTGTAATCTCAATCAGGAAAATATTTCCCTAAGATCATATCTCTTAAAAAGTTAAAACCCTTTTCAAACTGAAGAATAAGAATATCTTAAATTGATAAAACAGATTTGGAGAGAGAAAGATTGAGAGAGTATTTACTTAGTTTTGTGCTTAAAGAAGGAAAGTGTTGCCCTTGTTTGGACACTCATTTACTTATTGAGGGGTGGGGATCCTTTTATGGTTGAAAACTGGCACAGAGTAAAAGACCCCATTGACCCTTAAAAATATCATTAGAGATGAGGCTCTAAATTTACTTTAAGGGAGGGCCCCCCTTTTAATTTAGTGTCCAAACAAGTTAGGACATATTTAGTGTGGGGGTCCCTTTATGGTAAAAAACTTTGACACAAGGCACACAGAATATTAGATCGTATTGACCCTTAGAAAGACCATAAGGGAGTGTATGGGCACTCAATTCCCTTTATGGTAGAAAACTTAATACATGACAGAAAATAAAGACCTCATCGACCCTAGAAAAGAACATTAGATATCAGGCTCCAGTCCATGCCCACCCAAAACCACAGACTAACACACCCAATTTGTCTTTCCCTATTGTCTCTACACCAATGAGTTCAATGACCTTCTGACCTTCGTCTAAAACAACACCATTAGCTTGTCAAGTTGCATGCTAATAAAGCCCATTTGTTGATGGCACCAGAGCCGAACAACATGCATGAAAATTCTATGTCGATGTCTGAAGGAGTTGATAGACCACGAGGACCTGCTGACAGTACTGATGATAGAAATAAAGCTTCAAGACACCCTAGATGGACCAGACAAGAAACATTTATCCTCATACAGGGCAAGAAGGTTGTAGAGAACCGGGGTCAAAGGGGTCGTAGATCCAGTTCAGCCTTTGGGTCAGACCAGCTTGAGCCCAAGTGGGATTCAATCTCATCATATTGTAAACAGCATGGTGTAAACAGAGGACCAGTTCAGTGCCGAAAGCGATGGAGTAATTTACTCGGAGACTTCAAGAAAATTAAAACATGGGAGATACAAGTGAAGGAAGCCGAATCATTCTGGATGATGAGGAATGATGCGAGAAGAGAGAGAAAATTGCCGGGTTTCTTTGATAGGGAAGTTTATAATATCATGGATGGAAGGGCATTTATTGAGGCAGCTTTTCCACTCGCACTGGTAACAGTGAGAGAGGGTGAGAAAAATGGTAATGGAATGGAGGCAGAGGCAGTAGAGGAGGAGGATGAGGTGGACAAAGAAGACGAGGTTCAAGCAGTTTTTGATAGTGGTCGACATGCTGCAGCTGAAGACGGTTTATTTTCAGATTCTGAACAATCCGAGGAGGAGGAGATTGGCAGGAACCCAGAGAAGGAAACCATTGTAACAGAGAGTCTCAGAAAGAGAGCCACTACTCTGTTGCCCATTTCAGGTATTTAAGTTTCATGTTGAAGTTTATAAGTTGTACCAATTCTTTCATACAATGGATTGCAGTGTCTGTAATGGGTTTTAAACATAATAATTTCAGAAAATAGATAAAAAATAATTTGATATTCTTTCATGGATATTTGGTTTCGCTACAGAGATTTTTCATTAGTAAATTGGACTTTTTTTGTTATTACTAATGGAGGTGAATGTCTTAATCATGCATTGGCCAGATACAAAGTTAGTCATCTTATTTTTTTACTTTTTATTTTTGATCGGATTCATAGAGATAGGCTCCATTGATTAATGTTTAAAAACTTTTTGTTTAATTTTGTATTTACAAGTCATTTTAGTTGATATTATGCTAATTTTTTATTGACTTACTGAGCTATTGTTTTACTCCAATAAGCAGAGAAGCAGTATCAACCTTTCTGCCAGGGCAACTCTGATCAAGGTAACATCAATCTAGCTGCACTGTGACAATTACTTAGCTTTTGTTCTTTTCAAGGCTCAAAATTACAAATAATTTATAGTATTTCTTGTACTTTCTATTTCGTTGTCACACCGAGTAACTCCTAAAGGGTTAAGTTCAAATTATAGTTTTATGTAACCGGTCTACTCTTTACCTGTATGGTAATTGTAAGCTTATTTGTAGATCTATGCCTGCATGTATGTATGTACTATGTGGAGGTTGATTAAATATCCACTAATCAGACAATGTAGTTATTAAGTACGGAACCTTATTGGTTTTGCTTTTATCCTACAGGTACAAGAAAAGAAAAACAGCCAGGCTCAAATCCATTGAGAGGACCTATGTCTCAGGAGGGATGGAAGCGGAGGCGGTTGTCATTAGATGGATGTGGGAACACCAATTTGGAGGACCAGTTAACTAAAGTTCTAGAGAGGAACAGTAACATGCTGAATGCCCAATTTGAAGCACACAACTTAAATTGTCAATTGGACAGGGACCAGCGAAAGAAACATACAGACAACTTAGTTTCAGTCCTTAGTAAGCTCGCAGATGCTGTAGTAAGAATTGCTGATAAGTTATAACTAAAGGCTATGGTAATATAAAGCCTTCTAATGTGGATCCCTGCACTGTAGCCGAGTTAGTTAAGTGATTTGATAATTGGAGTTGATAATTTCAGTATCTCAGTTATATCAGTCATAAACAAAAAGTTCTTCTCTACCTGTCTCTTTTCAACCCCACCTCACCTCTCTCTCTCTCTCTCTCTCTCTCTCTATAGTATATATATATATATATATTCTGGTTTACTACACTATAAGGCAAAACGAAGCAAAGGTTTAACAGCATTTTATACTGCACTCAATTTTTTTTCTCCTTATAACCAAAAATCATGTGGAGCCCTGTTATGTTTTGAGTGATGGAACAAATGATATGATCAAATAAATTTATAAGTTGTGCTATTACTGTATTATATTGTTGTTCTGTTTCACTTCCAGTTCAAAATGCCTATCCAAGCGATCTTTGATCAAAATCGGAAGTCTTATTGCAGTGAGCTCTGTTTGAGAACCTGAGGACCAGTTAAAATTTTTGTTTTAGATTTCTTGCTCTCTATCTCACCCAAATTAAGGAGGAAAAGAACTACCGCAAAAACAAAGTACTGTTTTACAGATACAGAATCAGCATGAAACCCAAAACTATGGAAGAAAAGAAAATGGTGACCCACTAGGAAGTTTCAAGCTAACCAAGGACATATAATGCAAGTATCAGAATAACAATAAACAAAAATTTGCAAAGATGTAATCCAAAGTGGGTGCACGAATATCTAATTAATATACTCTTGTATTATACCATAAATACACGCGGATAATGAAAATACGAGGAAAAATTAGGCTTTACAGACATTTGAGGAATTTCCTAATAAATTCCTAGAAACAGAGCAAGAAGCATTAAGCAAAAATCAAATCTAACCTCTCTTCCTCTCTATGCAGGGACTGCCTCAATGAGCCTTGCAAAGTAAAATTGTGTAGTGGTTAGGCCTCTCTTCCTTATCCTCCAGCCAACCTTTTGCAATGCCCTCTCCACATCTGCCTCTGCATGGAGATATGCCCTTGTTGCCTTTGAGGGACCTGGGAACAACTCTCCTACCCTCTTTAAAAGATCATAATAAAAAGTCTTTGGTGCAAAGCTCAATATTAATCGCTTCTCCGCCAATGAAGCAAGGTGGGCAATCATTCCATCTGCCTTACTCTGTGGGTAATGTATCAAAACATCTAGGCAGATCACCGTGTCATACTTCCCATCTAAGCTCTCTAAATCCTTCACTTCAAATTTTGGCATCACTGGCGCCGGTGACAGGTCATCCTTGCCTGTTAAAAGCTGTTCTCTTGCCTGAATGAAATTTAAAATATGCTTTTAGTTCATAAATGCCGTATAAGTTGAATAGTTTCTTGAAAACTGACTATATGTATTCAATCAAATTTCCAGGTGCCAAATCAATTGCACCGGCTGAATTAATGGGTTATTGGCATCATTCAGTTTATTTCATGAAACATAATAAATTGAAAAATGAAAAAGAGAGAAAAAAAGTTGGGCAACCTGCAAGCTGGGCTCGCCTTCAATCTTCAACGAGACCCAACTAACAATAGGTCCCATTTTATATTAACACAGTAACAACCCGACCAAACAGCAACAAGATAAAACAGAAAATAATTTATGCTCCGTTTGGTTTCTAAGAAAATGAAGTTTTAATTACTAAATTTTCCATTTTTAAGACAAGAGAACAAGACTCAATTGTGCTTGATAGAACTATATGAATTAGTTGAGGTGTCTTTCATTTTATGGTCATTATAACAACACAAAACATATTCAAAACTATAATTTTCTTTTCTTTTCATCAGTTTCCCAAGCAACCAAGCAAAATGTAAAATACTTACTAATCGCGCATTTCCTAACAATGCATCAGATAAAAGTCATAACAACAGCATCCAAAAACTATTTAACTTTTATATCATTACATGTTCAAAACCGTTACGGCAGTTAAAACGACAGTTACTCAATGTTCACCTGTTTCTCAGCTTCAGCAACCATGGCAGCCGAGATATCGCTTGCCGACACAATCGCACCTTTCTTGGCAAGAGGGATCGAGAGACAGCCTGTGCCACAACCTGCATCACAGACAGTAACCCCTTCAAGCGAGCCTTCATCAGCCAACATCTGCATTACATTTTCAACAGTCTTGGAGTGCCCAAGCCGAATATCGAGCTGAACTCTATTGACCTCATCAGTTTCTCCATAAATTTTCTTCCACCTCTGAAACCCCGAGTTGTTGAAGTACTCCCTCACCACCTCCTTGTCGCCGCCGCCGACCTCCTCGGCTTGGAGCTGGCGCCGCTTCTCGGGGTCGGTGAGGGATACAATGGCAGCGAGGGCGGCGACTGAACCGCCGCCTATGACGGCGAGTGTTGTGCTGTCTAATGGGGCTGCCACGGCAGAAATGTCGGCGGCAGTGGAGAGCGGCGGAATGGCGGCTGGTGTCAGGGATTTGATTCTTGGTTTAGTGAATTTGGAAGGGATTGGAGAGAATCTAGGGTTAGGGTTGTTGTGGAGACAAATGGGGGAGGATATAGCCGGGGCGAACGTCATTTTTTGCTCTCTCCGGTCGGCTAGGAAATAGTCAATGCGCGTCTACCGGGTAGTTGATAGTGTTATCCACGATAAGATAAAACTCAAAGGTTCCTCGATTCTCATGGGTCCCGTTTGTTTTTGTTGGTGTGGGGAGTGTTTGGTTTCGGTGTTCAGGATGACCATGTTTTTTCTTTTTTTGGCTGTATCACACGGGTCCTGAAATAAGATTCTTAAAAATAAAAATATTATTCAACTTTTCATTTTAAAATTAACGCTTAGCGTCAAAATTTTAATTTAGGAGGACAAATTTTAGTTGATTGTTAATATTTTATTTCAATTCAAAAATCAAAAACGCTTTAATAGAAAGTGAAATGGTGTAATGTTATACCTTCCGGTAAAGGAATAGAGGAATCGAGTGGTGCAATAAAGATAATTGAATAGTATTTTAAAATATTTTTATAAGCATTAGGTTTTATCTATGAAGTCCCTTGATTAAAAAAAAATTGCACACCTCAATGTAAATCGTTGAAATGATGCCAAATTTGGTGTGAGAGAAATGATTTGATTTGTATTGCATGGGTTATGAAGTGACGGAATGAAGAGAGAACATGAGGCATACTTGTTTATATTTCAAAAAACTTTGGATCCAATGGTTTATCAACTCAAACCTTAAGGACCTTTAGCTTAATTTTTATAGGACTAGCTAGCCTCTAGCTTGATTTTTTGAAAATTAACTTGTGTGCGGACTAAGAAGTTTTATTTGTATTCAATAATTAATTGAACTAAAAGTTTTGATACGTTATTAGCAAAATAAACAAAAATAAATAAATCATTATTGATAGCTAAAGATGATATCGCGTATTTACACCATTACCGACATTAGGGTTATTTACATTTTGCTAAGTTTTTTTTTTTTTTTTTCCTCTCTCTACATAATATAAACCTATTCATACTCTTCATTCAGTATTAATAAGTTATAGTCGTGATATTGTAATAACATCTTTACGTATATTATAGTTAGCCCACTTTTGTAGCTCTGTATTTTGAAAAATCAATAAATGGATTAGATAATATTTTTTTTGTATGTAGTGGGAGTAGGCTAGCAAGGACATGCGATGATGTACTTCTATAAACTTAAACCAGGAAAAAAATATTTATAACCCTAATAAAATTGCATGTTACTAAACCAAAATATGATCGGGACACTTTTTCTAAGTTAAAAAGTATAAATTGTTTTAAAAAATATTCCGTAATTGAGAAGTGCTGATTATTTTTGGATTAAAGTACGGGTCAGTGTTAATTTGAATACGGGTCAGTGTTATATTTCTCATTCAAATTAACACTGACTGGGGCTGTAATTGGCGGTTGCTCCGGTTCGAGAGGTTTACCGCGTTGGATTCAAACTTTCCCCGCCTTTATTCTTTGAAACGCGCGTACATGATCGAAAAACCCTCGTATATATTTTGCCTAACACTTCCGCATTAAAAAAAATTTCTCTGTGAAAATCTCTAACTTGTACGCCTCTCTCCCTTGGACTGTGACTGTGCCAATCTCTCTCAGGTACGCCCCCCCCCTCTCTCTCGCTCTCTCTCTCTCTATATATATATATATATATATATA
>JAESVK010000778.1:2019366-2036353 GCA_017140935.1 Hamamelis virginiana | reverse complement strand
TCTCTCTCTCTATATATATATATATATATATATATATATATATGTGAACTGAACTCACACTATCATCAAAATCCTAGAAAGTGCTTTCACACAATCACACCAAAAACCCTAGAGATGGAGTGGAATCCAGACACTCTACAATTCCTCTCTCCATGCTTCCTCAACACTCTCTTCTCATCCACCGAACCCCGCCGCCGAGCCGAAACCTCACACTCCGCAGCCGCCGACCGTCCCAACTTCGGTCTCGCCATCCTCCGCGTCGTCGCAGAGCACTCCGTTGACGATCAGATCCGCCAATCCGCCGCCATTCACTTCAAGAACCACCTCCGCACTCGATGGTCCCCATCTTCCCAAACCCCAATGACCGACTCTGAAAAGCAGCAAATTAAAACCCTAATTGTCCCTCTCATGTTATACTCTTCGTCACGTATTCAAAGGTAACTTAGCGAAGCTCTAGCCGTAATCGGCGAGAACGATTTCCCCGAATCCTTGCCCACATTGTTGCCGGAGCTGGTCTTGAACCTCCGGCAAACCTCTGATTATTTGTCGATTGATGGAATACTCGGGACTATGAATTCGATATTCAAGAAGTTTAGATATCAATACGATACCAATGATCTGCGGCTTGATTTAAAGTACTGTCTTGCCAATATCGCCGCACCACTTTTAGAGATTTTTCTTAAAACGGCAGTGAATATTGATTCGGTAATGGGTTATTGTGGATTGTCGTGGCTGCGATGCTTCCTCCGCTGTTTGAGTCCCAGCGGCTTTGTTGTAGGATCTTTTATTCATTGAATTTTCAACATTTACCAGAGTTTTTTGAGGATCATAAGAAGGAGTGGATGAGCGAGTTTAGAAAATATCTGACTATGAGTTACCCCGCTCTAGAAGAGAGTGGTGCCGATGGGCTTGCGATTGTCAATGAGCTTAGGACTGCAGTGTGTGAGAATATCAGTCTTTATATAGAGAGGGATGAAGAGGCATTTCAAGGGTATTTGAATGATTTTGCGCTTGCTGTTTGGAGTCTTCTAGGGAAGGTTTTGGTGTCTTTTAGCTGTGACCAACTAACCATTAAAGCGATTAAGTTCTTGATTACTCTCGGCAAGAGTTCCCACCACGTGGGGTTTGCTGGTGAAGGGGTGACTGCAGATTTGTCAGAACATTGTAATCCCTGATGTACAGTTGAGGGATGAGGATGAAGAGGTTTTTTATATGAATTATGTGGAGTTTATTAGGACAGATATGGAAGGGAGTGATATTGATACAAGGAGGAGGATTGCCTGTGATCTTCTTAAAGGAATTGCCACCAATTACAAAGAGCAGGTCACTGGGGTTGTGTCTTTGCAGATACAAAATCTGCTGGCATCATTTGCTGCAAACCCATCTGTGAATTGGAAGGATAAGGACTATGCTATATACTTGGTTGTCTCTCTTTCAACTAAGAAGGCTGGGGGTAGTTCTGTTTCAACTGATCTTGTTGATGTTCGGAGCTTATTTGGATTGGTTATTGTACCAGAGTTGCAGAGTCAGGATGTTAATGGGTTCCCTACGTTGAAGGCAGGTGCGCTCAAGTTTTTTACTATGTTTAGAAATCAGATATCGAAGCCTGTTGCGATTGCATTGGTTCCTGATGTGGCTCGGTTCCTTGGTTCAGAGTCGAATGTGGTCCATTCTTATGCAGCATGTTGCATTGAGAAACTCCTGCTGGTTAAGGATGATGGCCGTTGGATTAGATGCCCCTCCTTTGTATGTCATGCCTACAAAAAATCACAGTGATCCGACGGTTGGTTTTTTGAAATAACTGCCGTTAAAAAATGGTGATATTTTGAAGAACAAATAAGTTGCATATTTTCACAATGACATATTTCAAAAATCAACCATCAAATCACTGTGATTTTTTGCAGGCATGACATACAGAGGATGGACATCTAATTCAACGGACAGTTTTACGAACTGTCCTCTAAAATTGACCATATGGAGCTGACCTTACGCAACTTTGCGTAAGGCCGGCCTTATAGTATCAAGTTCAAATCCCATACTTCTCTACCATAAACTTGTTTTCCTTAAATATTGTCTAGGGTTTATTACCCTTTTGAGGGAAATATTAGCAAATGTTACGCGTTTGCAACATCAAGCATATACAACATTTTAAATATATAATTTTGAGTAGGGCTAGTTAAAAATTAAAAACATCTCGTACTGGCCCTACCCTGGTTGTGGATCTACCTACCAAATTAGAAGTGGGACCGAATATGGACCCAATATATTAAGAGGACCCAATATATTATATGTACACAAGCCTGTGCTTATTTTAAAGTCTGAACAACTTTGATTTGGAAATGATCTAGAAAGTTTTGGAAGGAGTCGTGAGAAGACATTCGGACCATATTAATGGTTGAATAATGAATATGATGTGTGGTGGGGGATTCATTTTGTGCCGTCCGCATTTGACTCAATCTACACTCCAATCTTAAAGCATATGCTTTTCAATGGAATATGTGCCATCATCCGCAATTGACAGAACATTGATGTAATTTTAGTTCATGTACCAAGAGGGCATGTATGCTGGATCACAAATGCACCTTTCCTGTCCTACAAGTCTCCTATCTTAACCATGTTACCATGTTTGGTCCATGAACCACCAGATGTTTTTGTTCTGATTGTGTTGGGATTTTTTTTTTTAATCAGTACAATATATTATGGGATCAAACCATTTTTGGGGTTTTTTTTTTTTTTTTTTTTTTTAAAAACGATGAAACTATAGGCTAGACAAAAGGAGTCTCGTATTCCCCTTCCAATAAATTACCCCTAAGTTTTAGTTAAATTATTTTAGTTGGCTTTGATACATTGATTAAGTCTTGGATTTAATAAATAAAAAACGTGGTCGAAGTATGCAAAATCAAAACAAAAGACAAAAACAAAGGTTCTACTATTACATGAATAGTTCTTGAAATTTTCTTTAGTCTTTCCATAACTTTAAACTAATTTCACTTGTATTATGTGCCGTGTTCCATTGAATATCTTCTCTTCTACGTGATTTTCCTCGTGGCCTAAAAATAAAATGATAATTATGGTAAGTTGAATGACTGCTAAGGCATAAGGCGGAACTTACAACGACACTTCAACGAAACATGATTTCTAAAAAGAATGGAGTCCAATTAAAAACTACAAGCCACATCAATTTGGTTAATTAATTAAATTAATAAAATAAAATGGTTATTTTTTTTTTTAAAAGGAATAATAATAAATTAAACATAACATGATCCGTTTTTTGAAATCCGGACTGTCCATTAATTTCCACTATTATATCGACACGCGAAATCAAATTATCTGGATTTTGACGTAATTCTCGTTGCCTAGTTGTTTTAACGAAAGCAAAATCAAAACTAACGAAACAAATACACGACTCTCTCTTTCTCTCTCTTCCCACTTCGATCCAGAACCATCTGAGCGGTCGTTCAAGCCGTGAATTTTCTTCCATATACCCATACTTTCTCGCGTGATTTTCCTAGAAAGTACACCTGCTGCTGATCGAATTACAATGGCATCGGAGCAGTTAATGTCCAGTGGTGGGCCCCGTTATTTTCAAATGCAATCGGAACCGGTGTCGGCGACGGTGTCATCATTTTTTTCGTTCCGTCAATGCCCTGAGACGACTCGGATTTTCGACGAGTTGCCCAGAGCTACAATCGTGTCTGTATCGCGACCTGATGTTAGCGATATTAGTCCCATGCTTCTATCTTATACCATTGAGTTTCAATACAAACAGGCACGATCTCTTTGTTCTCTCTTCCTTTTTTTCTTTATTTTTTGTTCGGTTGAGGAAACAGAGGAAACAACAAGAAAAAGAGAATATTGAATCTTATAACTTCAAATCAATTACAGAATGTTATTAGATTCCAATTTTTCATTTAGTTTTTAGTATGTTTATATCAGTAATCAGATGGAGTATTTAGGTCTTTTCTTTTTCAGTTAATTAATTGATTAATTTTTTTTTAATTGTAGTATTTTGAATTTCTGTTCTTCTAAGGTGAGTTTCTTTCTGGTTGGTTGAATTTGACAATTGGCGAGAGATTCGATTTAAAAAAAAAAAAAGGAATTGAGTACTTCGGTTTGTTATTGTTGTTGTTATTATTATTATTATTACTATTCTTGTTTTTGGATGAAAAGTCAATCGAATGTAATTTAGGTTGCTGAGAGAATTGAGGAAAACGAAAAAGAATTGGTTATTGAATCTTATGTCTAGAACTACTTGGTATGGGAACTAATTGCCAATGGTTGAAAAGTGCCGTTTCTGAAGATGTAACTGAAAAAGAGGTCTCTCTTAATTATTGAAGAGCTTTGAAGTCTAGTAGAGCATTTTGTAACATAAAGGAAGCCTAAGATTTGATGTGTGCGAATGAATCAAAGTCGAGGAAGAAATTTCTCCTAGCTAATTATTTGATTCATTTGTCGGAGTAGTTCCCTGAAATGTTCAAGATAATTTTTGAGAAGTGCTCTTTGAGTTCTAAAATTTGTCTTGACAAGCAGCTTAAACCCTCTCTTTGTTTTGTCTGTTTACTTGCTTTTTTGGGATGCTATGGAAACTTTTTGCCTTCCATGAGCATCCTCTTCAAGTGGAAGTGGCTTGCATGCTAAGGACTTTGATGTTTTATAGCAGCTTGGGTATCTGTAAGCACAAGATTACGAAGTTCAGCTGTTGTCTTTGTGTTCAGGAGTGCCAAACATCACCTAACAGTGATCACGTGATTACAACATTGGATTGGACTTATTTTAAACGTGTTTTGAGAAGTGACAAATATTAAAGGGGAACAATTTACACCTCCTGGACATTTAGGTGTAGCTTTATATATATTTTGACAATAGGTCAAGATTTTGTTGTTGCTTTTGCTTTCAAAGGGAGCTTAGTGGAAGGTAATGATTAAAAAGTTGGGGCTCTTTTCTTGTCAGTATGACTAGATGGAAGATAAGATTGACTTACAACCACGAATCATGTTAGCTCCTAAAATTGATGAATCCAAAGACAGGTGATGTCATAGCATGTTCCCCATTTGGGTGATTAATTGTGGAATGATGTGCAGTGTCATCACCTTTAATATTTATCAACATGAAAGGAGCATTATCTCGGTACCAATTAAGGTGATTTCTGCAGTCGTTTTATAGATTTTAAGCTGTTATTGTGTTTTGTATTTCCATAATGATGATATTTTGATATCAAAACAGGTTTTGGCATAATTAATCTTGATTCTTGACTTTAAAAAAAAAAAAAGTATTTATATAGTTAGTAAGCATTCCATAGTGTGAATTTCATTATATTTTCAATGCTTAACACAATTCTGTTGTACCTCATACAATTCTGGGCAGTTATCTTCCTGCAGCAGGATGGATCTAATATTTGTCAGATACAAAATTTTACCTCCGCAAGCCACTCGGGCTAGCCCAGTTGGTGAGAGTGTAAGGGGGAATGGGTTAAGATTAGGCTAGGTCTAGGGATCGAATCCTCTCTAATGTAACCCAAAAAATAAAATAAAATTATCTCCCGTTTTTTTGTTGGTGATGGAAATACGAACCTTAATATTTGGTGTACTAATATTGTGTTTTATTCTTTAGTTTAAGTGGCGCTTACTGAAGAAAGCTTCACAAGTATTCTATCTACACTTTGCATTGAAGAAACGTGCATTTATTGAGGAAATTCAAGAGAAGCAAGAGCAGGTGTGTTCAATGCCATAGGCCTACTTTTAGATGTTACATTTTTTAGTTTTTATTTTTCAATTTTGGTCTTGTAAGCTTGTGACAGTTTAAATTATACCTTATACTCTTCTGCTATCATTTTTTGTTTATACGGGAGTGAGGGTTTTGATGTATCTTTTGTTGAAAAATTATATTAAAGGTTAAAGAATGGCTTCAAAATCTAGGGATAGGAGATCACACAGGAGTTGTGCAAGATGATGATGAACCAGACGATGATGCCGTTCCTTTACATCACGAAGAAAGTGCTAAAAACAGGCAACTACTGATTCTGCATCATTTAAGATGGATGCTATACATGAAATATATTATTTTCTTTTATAATTGTTATAGTTCTTACAGGTGAGTTTTTTGTTCAGAGATGTTCCATCTAGTGCTGCTCTGCCAATCATTCGGCCTGCCCTGGGAAGGCAGCACTCCATTTCAGACAGAGCAAAGGTTGCAATGCAAGGGTATCTGAATCACTTTCTAGGAAACATTGATATTGTGAACTCTCGAGAGGTATGCTTGGGATCTTCTCTTTATGAAAATGGGTAATGCTTCTCTAGTTACATATATGTCATTTACACACACACACACACACACGCTTGCATCATGTGTGTTGCATGTGCAAATTTTTCTGGAAAAAGGAATTGATCTTCAAGAAATCAAATATAGCATGAGTAATACAATAAAGATGAAATATTTGAAGTTATTAAAAATTTGTCATTGAAAAAAGTTTTAGTATTCAAAATTATATAAAAATAATATTAAATTAATAAATATGAATTCAATAGGCTACAAAATTTTTCATATTGCAAATTAAAACAAAAACTTCATTAAATATTTTAACAAAACTACATTTGTGTTTTCTTAGGAATAGGAAATAGTGTGTATATTATACTGTATTTATTTATATCTTTTTTTTTTTTGGAGAAATTGAGTTCTATCTAGAAATTAATCAGTATTTTTAAAAGATTTTAATTTAATTTAGAAGACATTTATTGTAATTGGTGGATGAATTTGGACCATACTTATCAGAGAGTTTTAATTTTAGAAGGGATTTTTATTGTGAATGATAGAATTCTATGGGACCATCCTATTTTGAGAAATTGAGTTCGACTTAAAAATGAATTAGTATGCATAAATAATTTTAATTCAAATAGGAAGCCTACTAGTTTGATTGACAGAATGGTATGGGGTCATGCCTATTAGTGTACATTGGTCAATCAAAAGTTTTTGTTGGATTCACTATTTTACATATAGTATAGATATATTGTTGACAACCTTATAAGGGCAGAAGTTTATTTGTACTAATGTGTATTATATTGTCACATGTTTTGAATGCAAGACCTATCTCTTGTTAATAATCTATATTATTACTAAGAAAAGAGCCATTTTGCAATAACCTTTTTTTTTTTTGTTCCCAACAATGTCCATGCCATTTTCGTAATGTGTACATGTATGGCACGTGCCCATACATTAACCTTTTTTTCAGTCCCCAACCCCTCTTGTAAGAGCATCTCCAATGGAGGTGCTATATGAGGTGCCAATGCCAAAATTTGGCATTGGCACCCAAATAGCTTGCTCCAATTTGGTGCTATTTGGCACCCCAAATGGAACATGCCATTTGTGCCAACTAATACTTTCTCTTAAAAATTGTGAGAAATGCCAAAATATAGTATTAATGCATTGGAGCACCTTGGTGCCAAAATTTGGCACTATTTGGTGCCATTTGGGGTGCCACATTTTGGCAATGGCACCTCAAATGGCACTTATGCATTGGAGATGCTCTTACTATTTCAAATAAGTATTCAACAAACTATCCTTTAGTCACAGTTCCTAAAACAGTGAAACAGAAACAGCTGGCTATTACTTGTTGGAATCCACTGTGCTTCTCTATTGGCATTTTTCTATTCATTTGAATTTTTATATACCCTAACAGTAACCTTCTTTTATACTTTTTTTTTTTCTCCCCTTTTTTGCTACGAATAAATCGATATTGTAGGTTTGCAAGTTTTTGGAGGTTTCTAAGTTATCATTTTCATCAGAGTATGGCCCTAAGATGAAAGAAGAGTATGTAATGGTGAAGCATCTACCGAAAATTCCAAAGGATGATGATTCCAGAAAATGTTGTGCATGTGATTGGTTCAGTTGTTGTAATGACAACTGGCAAAAGGTAATGCATTCTCATCCCTGAAAATTAGGTTTATATTATCTTGGTTTCACTCAGTGTTGACTGATCATACATATGTATGTGTAACATATTGCATGTGTGCATTTGTGTGGTGTCAGGAGGTTCCATCCATCTGTTGTCGTCTGTGTGCTTTTCATTTCAATATGATATGTTAATAACAGCTTTGTGTAGTAATAGTGAACAGTGATTTTTCCTTTTGAAAGTTATACCTTAATGAACCATTTCACCATCTTTTTACCCCACTTCAAGTTTCTTATTTACTGTGGTTGGTGGAGGCCATAATAGTTTCAAACTGCCGTGAGGTCGTGTCCTAACCAGTGTTCTCAAACTTGGTATCCTAACAGGAAAGAACTAATCAAGCTTCCAAAAGCACATTGATACTGTTTCTAATCTGATGATGCAGTAAGTTACCTTTTCTCAATTATTGGAATGCTAAATGCCATCTCCAACATTGGGAAATTAACTAGTTGGTGTCTTTGTTTATTATTTAGATCTTTGACCCTCTTTTAGCTCTTGTTACCAGTTACTACTGCTGGGATTCCTGTCGAGCAAAACATTTGTATAAATTCCAAATTGTAATTATTCAGATTTCATTCCAGTTTCTTTTAGACTACCTTTGTTATGTAGGTATGTAGATATAAATTTTTTTTTTTTTACTGAATAGTATCCTAAGAACGCCAGTGAAATGGGAAAAGAGGCAATGAGGAGAATTTGTTCGAAAGCGGCACCACAAGATGGTCTGTCTATAGGATAATGGATATGTAAACATTGTGATCTCGTCATTTAAGTTTCACAGAACTGAACTAGTGATTGTTAGTGAAGGGAAAAAGAGGCAACGTGTAAAATTTGTTCGAAAGTGTATTGATACTGTCTCTGGTCTGATGATGCAGCAAGTGACCTTTCTCAATTATTGGAATGATAAATGCCATCTCCAACCTTAGGAAATTACCTAGTTGGCGTCTTTGAGTATTAGCTAGATCTTTTACCCTCTCGTAACTCTTGTTACTAGTTGCTGCTGCTGCTGAGATTCCTGTCGAGCAAAACATTTGGAAAAATTCCAAATCTTAATTATTCATATTTCATTCCAGTTTCTTGTAGACTACCATTGTTATGTAGGTTTGCAGAATACAAAAATTTGTTACCAAAATTGTGTTGCAACAAAAGAATGTGATTTCATGGCATGGGGTATAAGCAGTTTTGTACTTTTGTCACTTTTTGGGTATGTTTACATCCAACTACTTTTAGTTGATCCCATATCTTCATAGTTGTTCTGTACTGACTTGTGTACAGGTGTGGGCTGTATTGAAACCCGGATTCTTGGCCTTTTTGGAAGATCCACTTGAAACCAAACCTTTGGATATAATTGTTTTTGATGTATTACCGGCCTCAGATGGGAATGGGGAGGGCCGAGTATCATTAGCAAAAGAAGTAAAGGAACGGAACCCTTTACGCCATGCATTTAAGGTAAACAGAATCTGAATCTTTTGTCTTGTTGTTTCATTGCCTTATTTTTTGGTTTCATTGCCTTGTTTTACTGGTGCAGGGCAATTATGCATTAGGGTTTGTGTAGTCAAAACTGAAAATATGCGCACCATAGAATTGTAGTCTGTGTTACCATTGAATCGCGACTTTAATGGAGTTACACTATGAGAATTATTATTTGGCTTGCCCTTTAATTTTCCATTCACACTACTATAAAATTTATTCATGATTATTTGTTTTTGAACTTTTGATACCAATTTACTTTCCAAATTGAGAGTCGCACGGCTGTAGGGCAATAGAAAATTTATTACATCCATAAAATTTTGTAGGTTTACTCAGACTTGAGTCCTATTTATAGAGTAATGGGGCTCGTTAAGTTGAGCTACAACTTTGATTTTCAATTTAGCAAGTAATCTTGTTTCTCTTTCCTGCACTAATATTAAGTCTATAAAATATTTTAAGTTGAATTACATATGATTATTCTTTATTTAGGGTTTGTAAAGACTTTCAAACAAATGGGGAACATTTACTATAATTGAAAATTATCATTATCCTGCATGAAATCTCTCAGAGATTTCTAATTGTATCCCTGCACAACTAAGATATAGGGCTTAAACCACCTATTTATCTAAAAACAAAGTTGTTTTAGGTACTAGGGGCTGAAAATATTTTGCTAAATTTGAGAAGATTGTAGGCCTAAACTTTTACCTCTTCAATTGTGATGTAATCTGTTGGTGGGTGATTAATTTATTTGATGAAAGTATTTAGAGAATGTTCACTCTCTAACAAATGGGAAACTTCGAAGGTGGCTTGTGGGAGCCGGAGCATAAAGTTAAGAAGTAAGAGTAATGCTAAAGTTAAAGACTGGGTTGCTGCAATTAATGATGCAGGACTTAGGCCTCCTGAGGGTTGGTGTCATCCTCACCGCTTTGGCTCTTTTGCTCCTCCAAGGGGTTTGACTGAAGATGGAAGTCAGGCTCAATGGTTTGTAGATGGTCGAGCAGCATTTGAAGCCATTGCTTCATCAATCGAGGATGCAAAATCAGAGGTCTGTTACTTCCCGCTCTTGCACAAAGAATTCAATTTTAATTCATATTGATTGTGTTAATGTTCCACTTAAAACATTTGTTAGATCATTGAAAGTTTCATGCAGATATTTATTTGTGGCTGGTGGCTGTGCCCAGAACTATATCTACGCCGTCCTTTTCATGCTCATGCTTCATATCGGCTTGATGCTTTACTGGAAGCAAAAGCTAAGCAAGGAGTTCAGGTACCCATGTCTATTTAAATGATTATTTATTTTGTGATATATCATGGAATCATCTGAATTGATGAAACCTGTGTTTTTAGGATACTTATTCATTGGTTTGTTAGTATATCTATCTTACACTCCAAATAACAAGGTTTTCTGCTGATGATAGGTTTTGAATAAATAATTTCTATTTGATTTTTGAGCAGTATTTAATATTTACTTGGATCCTTTACATTCTCATAAGTATTATTTTACTGTTGAATGCAATTGAGGGGGATTTTAGGGAGCTAGAAAACATTGATGATTATCTTTATGCTATTAAAACACGAACATTCATGTAGCATCGCTAAAACTCACATATGAAAGGTAATACGTGTAGTCAATGACAAACTGGTTCGATTCTTTTCCAAATTCCTTATCTGTCAGAATCTTGAGTTACAGGTACAGCCTTAGCTTGCTGATCACAAGTTGAACACAGGATATGCTAGCTTGTTTTTAAGTATATTTTCAGATAAAGGCGATAAACATTTCTAAAGTCTCAAGACGGGTCTCTCAACAAAGCACTGAGAAGCACATTGTAGGAATGTGTTAAATAGGTTCATCAGGTTGCGAATATCTTATATGCTCAAAGTTTACGTGGTGACAAAGTCCATTCTAAAATTTTGACTGAATGAAATTGTTACATTTTGTCATCGTCATTAACTAAATTGCTTTTAATTCCCTTGGTAAACATGATTCTTAGATTTTCATTAGGTTGCAGATATTTACACTTAGATGCATGCTGGTTTTCTGTTATGACTCGATTGAGCTGCATGTCATTAATGCTGATGGACTCAAGGGAAGGGGTTAGAACATCTTGGCATGTCCACTAGTTTATTAAGCTATATGGATACTTCCTGGCTGAGGGGAGATGCTGTGATGGAGATGTGGATTTAGATGCTGCCTGTTTGAGGTTGGATCATCTTAGCTGGACTGGTGGACAAGCGGTCTGCCTCTTTCCTTCCTCGATCATTTGTTTCATTTTCTGGTCTTGCAGAGAAGTCAAGTATGGGCAGCTTGCTTGCATTTTAGATAATATATCATGGAGCTGTGATGGGGATGTGGATGAGAAAAGTTATTCCTACCCATAGTCACAATGCACAATGGACGCCTCTAAGAGTGAGGCAACCTCTCTTGACTGCCAAATAAGAAGGGAATTATAGTGCACTGTCAAGAAATATGTCTTTACTCAGATGACGAATAAAAAAGAAAGAAAGAAAGGGCTGTTTATTTTAACAGCAAATCAGCAATACAGCTTACTGGTAGAGTACCATGGTTAGATGTTCAATACAACTGTCTTTTATTACGTAGGTTTCTTTACAACATCTGGTGCCGACATGTGTGCGTCCCTTTCTGGGTCGATCTGGTCTAATTGAAGTCCACTGATTCACAGTTAGAGAAATAAAGAGTAGAGCATATTACAAGGAATTATCAAGCTCCTTAACTTGTTACACAAGTCACCTTTAGCTCGTATTATTTGGTGAGAGTGATCAAACAGTTATATTGGGTGCGAAGCTCTAGTTTTCAAATAGGCTGCGAATTGTAGGCATGGCAAGAATTGGAGTTTTTATAATAGTATGCTTGCGGAGTAAGTGAAAAATTATATATTAATAAAAGTGTAGTTAGCTATTAAACAGTCTCCCTAAGAAAAAGTAGATCTGTGATAAACTCAACTTCTTTAGTAGGTTCATTCCAGCACATGACATTCCTTTCTTGGTCATCTGGTCTAATAGAAACAAGTTTGATCCAAAGTAATAAGGATTCATGAATGTTATTTATGTGGATCGAGTATGATTTGCTATCAAAGAGGGTGAAAAGGGTGTGGACTCTGCAAGGCCTAAATCAACTCAACTCCTTGTTACCCAATTACTTGTTGGCTAAGCAAATCCTTTTTTGCCATTCAACTCTGTCTTTGGCTACGTCTCCTGTTAAATAATAGACCATATTATTGTTTTCCTGACAGCCTTGATCCTTTTTCTTTTTGGCCTTCATGTTGTGTTTGTGGTGCCTCTGATACAAATTATTCCTCCTTTTTGGTGCAGTTATTAGTCTTGGCTGCACATGACTGAACATAATTGGTGCTGACAAATGCCTTCATTTTCTTATTTAATTTATTACAACATTCTTATTTGGCTATGCTCTTTCTATAGACATGCAAGAGCTTGAACAATAATCCTGCATAAGGGGTTTAATCCTAATGATGAAAGGGCTTTTCTAGTAACTGACTCACCATCACAGTGGACTCTATTATTAACTGAACTACCAGCATTGTTGATGCCAGCCAATATCATCATAGATTTGGACTGCAGTCTTCTGTCTTCTTCTTTTGGCTGATAGTTGCTCCCTTAACCATAAAATCTGACACTAGCAGAATAGTGTCCCCTCGTAAGGTTTGGACTCCCTACTATTTCCCCAACACAAATTACCTCCAGAGCTTTTCAGGCTCTAGGCTCTGCAAAGTTAAGCTTATTATACAAGGTATGGGTAGGACCGAACTGGATAGCTGAAAATCTAAGTCTCTTTTCTTTTCTTTTCTTTTTTGAAAATAAAAGAATATATTGCAATGACGTGATGCTTTCGTTTCTAATTAATGATTTTGTGTTTCTCTATTCCCCATAACATGTGCCAACTACCAATCTTGGATGCTCTACTCCACACTTGAATAAGTTTTGAGATGGAGCTTAACTTGAGTAATGGTTAAGATGTTAGTGATGTGCATTTGACATGGTGCACAATCCAATGGACAGTTTTATCCAACTTTGTGATTCAGTCCCCATAACTAGAAAGGAAAGGGGGAATACAAAATTGTAAGTCGCACCATGACTAATAATGAGTGAAGTGAAAATTCAACTGCCTTTACCTGTTCACCATCCAGCCTTGGCATGCCACCAGGTTCGTGCCATGAAGCAGAGGGAATTATGTCAGCAACTAATGCATCACTCAACTCAAAATAAGGCCAAGAGATAATCACTATACAAAGGAGGATCTTCATTTCATTTGGAGATAATTTATGTTGCACAATATTTTGTCAAATATTTGTACGGTGAAGTCTTGACTTTTGTCAGCTCAGAAATATCTGGTTCTATATTTTTGGTGCTCATCCAATCTTTGATGTAAGTGTTGTGACAGTAACACTGGATGTTAAAACCTTTGCGGAGCCTAAATGAATCAATGGTATATCTTTGAAGTCTGTCACCACTTTCTTGGCCTCTCTATTTGTTATACCATACTGTAGATTTTGCAAGAAAAAATTGGCATCACTGTCATTGTTCATTGCGTCTTTTTTTCCTTTTATTGAAACCTGTGTTGGATCCTTGAATGAGATTAGTTTTAATGTATCTTATTAATGCAGATTTACATTCTTCTCTACAAAGAGGTTGCTCTTGCTTTGAAAATCAATAGTGTCTATAGCAAGAGAAAGCTCCTTAGCATTCATGAGAATGTGAGAGTCCTGCGTTATCCTGACCATTTCTCATCTGGTGTTTACTTATGGTATGCAGTTTACTTGGGAAACCCTTTGAGTTCTTGTAGTTATCAGAATTTTAGTTTGTACTTCCTATTATAATGGTTTTTTATGTTTTATCTTTGGCAGCTTCTAATATTCATTTCTGGTTACATATAGGTCCCACCATGAAAAACTTGTCATTGTTGATTACCAAATTTGCTTTATTGGAGGACTGGACTTATGCTTTGGTCGTTATGATACTTACGAACACAAAGTTGGCGATTGCCCTCCTCTAGTATGGCCTGGAAAGGACTATTATAACCCAAGGTAAGTTTCTTCTTCACTCCACGTCAGGATGTTGACTTGAAATATTGAATGGACAGTTGTTAGAAGTGACTTTCCTATTCCTCAGAAACCAACCTCTGGGAAGCTTTATAGTTTGAATGTGGAAAGAACTTTGATGACTGTTCTTTGTATTAAGTAATTACAAGTTGGATTGAGTCTGCCTCTGCATTTATAGACTATGTTTAATGGATTATCAATTTCATTTTGTCAGGGAATCTGAACCAAATTCCTGGGAAGATACAATGAAAGATGAGTTGGATCGTGAAAAATATCCTCGTATGCCATGGCATGATGTCCATTGTGCCCTTTGGGGACCACCTTGTCGTGACATAGCTAGACACTTTGTTCAGCGCTGGAACTATGCAAAGGTTGGTTTATTACAAGTGGATTATTTTCTTGAGTAAATTTTAATAACCTTTTGATCTTAATATAAGTATGCATTCTTATAGAGAAATAAAGCTCTATATGAGCAAGCAATTCCGCTCCTTATGCCCCAGCAGCACATGGTTATTCCACATTACCTTGGAAGTAGAGAGATGGAGGTCGAAACTAAGAATGTTGAAGACAATCATAAAGGCATTAAAAGACAGGATTCCTTTACCTCTCGATCATCTTTTCAAGATATTCCACTGCTTTTGCCTCAAGAGACTGATAGCCTTGATGCTTCCAATGTAGACCCAAAGATAAATGGGTCAGACTCTACTCTTGATTTCCTTGATCAGCCTAACAGGGTCAGCAGAAGCCTTTCTTTCTCTTTCCGAAAGTCGAAAATTGAACCAGTAGTTCCAGATATGCCATTGAAAGGCTTTGTAGATGATCTTGACACCTCGGATCTTCAAGGGAAAATGTCTTTGGATATGATGGCACAGCCTAGCAAGAAAGCCTTGGATGAGGAGTGGTGGGAAACACAAGAACGGGGTGACCGGGTTGTTTCTGCAGACGAAACAGGACAAGTTGGTCCCCGCACTTCATGTCGCTGTCAGGTGGGCTGTGATTCCTGATGTCTTTGAAATTCTTTAGTCACTGGCCAAACTCTAAAATTTCTGACATTATCACTGGTCTCCTTCCTAAGTTTCTGAACAGTATTTACAAATCCTGAGTTTTGATACTCCTAATTTAAATATTCAATTATTTGAATTGGGGTTAAAACCATATTTGAAAGCAACTGCAATTAGTCTTTGAAGGAGGGATTATATATTAAAATCTTAGGAGGGTCCAGTGACTTATCATAAAACCTGAGCGGATTTTATTATATTTACCCTAAATTTTTGGATTTCCATGACATTGTTGTTGTACTTTTTGAAATGAGATCATCTCTGAGCACTGAGACCAGACCACCATATAGGATTTTTCTTTTCTTTTGTTTTCATTGAAGTTGTATTAAATGTGTATCGGTACAGCCGCAAGCCCTCAATTACATAGTATTTCAGATTTTTTGATGTCACTGCAATGGAGAACTCCTCTCCATGCTGGACTTTGACACCCTTATCAGTGTGAAAGATTCTTGTCATATAAAATCCTATTAGTGTTGGTGTTTGCTAATTTTCTCCCATTTCCACAAGTTATTAAAATTTTAGCTTAATTTTTCCCTTTTTTTTTTAATAGCTTACAAGTATATGTTGTCCCTACTCCTGTGAGACCTTTTTGTATTGTTTGATCTCTTTAAACAATAAAATATGCTAGCTATGATGAATTTGGAATACAAGCTGGTAAAGTATTACTCTAGGAAAGAGAAACAGTATGTTTGGTTTGAATTCTGTTAGTGTCACGATCTCATAGCTCATTCAGGAAGACTATTTGTGCTAGATTAGCATCAATTAAGTAATAACATAATAGGAAGGCGTAATCTACTTCAAAAGGTTGCTTGTGGTCAGTCGTATTCAACACAAAAGTGTCATACTTGTATAATGTTGCCTTTTCATATTATTCATCTGCCTGCATTGTAGTTTGATTATGATGTTGGAGTTTGTATCCTCTACCATCGTTAATTACCTCTGTTTTCAGGTAATTAGGAGTGTCAGTCAGTGGTCTGCTGGAACCAGCCAAATTGAGGATAGCATTCACAATGCCTATTGCTCTCTTATTGAGAGAGCAGAACACTTCATTTATATTGAGGTATATAATACGATTTTTCATCTTTTGCTTAATCTTTATGAATTACGTTGCATGGTTAAAGAAACTTGTTGTTCCTCATATGACAGACAAGCATGTCACATGCAGCATTTTCACTTTGACACTAGTAGAAATTTGTTCAGAAGCTTGTGTATAAACAGGAAGGAAATTTATGGAGCATTCTCATGGCTATGATCTTATGATAATTTTGCTAGTAGTGGAACCCAATTGTAAAATTTCAAGTCACTTAGCATATATTGAAATCTATCATTTGATTATTAACTAAGGGCTCATTTGTGTTAGCTTTTTCTAAAATCACTTTTGGAGAACTATTTTATCACATATCTTTTAAAGTTATGTTTAAATCATGTCTTCATATAATCACATA
>JAESVK010000778.1:1970056-2015904 GCA_017140935.1 Hamamelis virginiana | reverse complement strand
GGGGTGGGGTTGGGGGGTGTTGGTTCTAATAGCTTAAGCTTTTGCTTTTGGAGTCAAGTGGTGCTCCACATGGTATTAGAGCTTTGATTTGTAGGAGGTCTTGGTTTCAAGTCTTGTCACCTCCATCCCTCCTTTAGTTATACGTTTCATTGGTTGTTTATCTATCCATTTCTCCACGTGCACACGAGGGGGAGTGTTAGCTTGATATACATTTTTAACCAATTCCCTAACAGCCTAAGCTTTTGGGATCAAATGGTATTCTAACAAGGAGATAAGACCAGGTATAATTTTTAGTTTTTGATGGAAGAAATGCCGTTTCTCTTTAAAAATATGAAAGAAAAATTTTCCTGTACCACAAGACAAGAAGTTTCTCTTGGAGACTAAATCTGCCGAACAGCATTTGCATATCTTTCTTGGTTTCGTTGTTGGGCTAATGGTTTTCTACATTCTTTTGCTCTTATATTCTGTCTCCAAGTAATGACCGTGTATGGGTGATTCATTTGACAGACAAATACCGCAATCTACCAAGATGTCTTTGCTTGCGTCCCCAACGACCTCATACATTCCAGGTAATATATGGGCCTGCGATCTTCCTCTCATCCAAGTCTTTTCTTCCCCTGCTAAAGTTTTTTTACTCTCTTTTTTGGGTCATATAATTACATGCAGAGCTGCAATCAGGCAAAGCATGGCCTTATGGAAGGAGAGACTTGGCCACACTACCATTGATTTAGGAATAGCCCCTGAAAAGCTAGAATCCTATCAGAATGGAGATATCAAGGACTATGATCCCATAGAGAGATTAGAGGCAGTGAGGGGGCATCTTGTTTCTTTCCCCTTGGAATTTATGTGCGAAGAAGATTTAAGACCTGTGTTCAATGAAAGTGAGTATTATGCGTCTCCTCAAGTTTTCCATTAAGTACACGATCCTAATCCTCAATGTTGCAATTAATTTTTGAAATAGAAATTGTATGAGAGAGAGAGAGAGAGAGAGAGAGAGAGAGAGAAATTATCTAATAGGAGCTTCTAATCAGCATCAATGACCCCAATGCCACATTGTCAAGAAATAAACTCAATTGGATGTGTCTCCATGCTTCTAGAGCTAGGCGAGATTTTGAATGTTGAAAGTGAAAAATAAAAGCCTGAAGATGGATTCAGAGCTCTGTCTCTTACACGTCACACAGTGAATAGAGCTTTGCGGGGAAGCTCCCATTAGATAATTTCTAACCGGGTAAGGAAGAGAGTGGGGAAGGGGCCGGCGCATTGCGGCACCAACGGGATGGGGTTTTTGGTCTAATCCGAGCAGAAAATTAATATTTAAGGTTATGTATTTTTTACCAATCATTGTTGTACAAAATTCTTTAGTTCACTGTTCTCTTGTCTACCTCTCTCAGCAACTTTAATTTATTATTATAATCTGAAATCTCATTCCATGAATCTTACACTTATATGTAATTTTTTTCTTTGTTTTTGTGTTGATCTTTTCTATGTTTGCTGTATACGTGCGTTCTAATCACGAATTTGATACCGTGAAGCAAAAGTTTATCACTGAACTGAAATCCTTAAACAGAACTCGGACAGTTTTCTCTCCTTTGAAAAACATACTCACTAATTAGATTATCTTGTCAACTGTTTGATAACATCTCTTTTCCACTTTTCAGGCAGGCTCAAGAATCAGAAAATATAGATTGTGTATTGGTTAACACTTAATGAAACCAGTGAAATTCAGTTTAGGGGCATTTTACTTTCCAAAGTCGTTGCTATTGATTTTGGGTCCAATTTAAACCCAAACAAAAAGTAAGGGGCTGTTTGGTAATTCTGAAAACTTGATCGATTCAAGTGAGGTCTACTTTGTTCCTTCTATTTGCTATCTGATTTTTAAATAAACCAGTTTAAGTTGGTTCTAAACAAATTGTATTTATGCTTTTCTCCCATTCAAGCCAAAACTGATTTAGAGGAAAAAAAAAAAAAAAAACTTACCAAACAGTGCTGAAATAAAAATCAGTCTGACTAATTTTTTGTTGGCTTAGTTTTCAGATTTATGTGTACCGTTATAGTCTGAGCCCGAGATACCCAACATAGGCTCAAAAAGAGGGCATATTTCTATATCAACAGTCAAGTCAATGAGTTTTTTTGGAGCTAGATAGCAATAAGAGAGAAGATCTAATTTGATTTAGTTTTCATAATTTTCAGAGACAAACCCTGCAAATCACTGTTTCCAAACAATGGCAAAATTTTCAGGGACCTGATCAATTTTACATTTGGCTAAGAACTCATGTATTAGATATCATGCTATCATATGCTATCAAATACCATGATGCGCAAAACAAAAAAAAAAAAAATAAAAAAAATAAAAATATATATATATATATATATATATATTTCGGTTTTGTTGATAAAAAAAAAATCAAAGGAAAAAAAGACCCACCATAGAATTTGGTTATTTTTAGTTCAAATCTTTGTTATTGTCCTCACCACTTCTTTTTCTTCTTCTAGAACTAGAATCTAGTAATGCACATATGGTCCCAATCACATGCCATTATAATTCAAGCATGGAGCTTTTTAAATCTTTATGTTTCACAATTATCTAATCTTTTTGACTCGATAATTCATGGTCCCCAAAACAACTGGCTAACTAATAGCCCATGTATTTGATATACATTCATAATCTAGATGAGCATATATATATATATATATATATATATCAGGAATGCTGTATACATACATGGGGAGAGGGAACATTAAGAAATAGTTATCCTCTCCTTTTCATTAATAATTAAGTTTTGTGACTCAAATCTTATTAGCTGGAACACACAATCACTCGTGGATTATATAGTTTTGAGAAAAATTACACTTTGACGCCTTTATATTTAACTTGCAAACACTATTTCTCCTGATTGTTTTTTCAAATACTTTGCATTTTGAAATTTTAAAAGGTCATGATGCTAAGCGCCCCTCCACCAATCATCAGTTAGAATTATTATGGAAATTGTTGAACTTTATATAGGTGAAAAATACTCTTTTGATAGATTTATAAACAATTTTCCTTTTTTTAGCATTTAGAAATTAGTCAGAAACAAAGAAAATTATCTCACTTTCTCTATCTCTCTTGTGAAATTCATCGGCACTCTTATTATAATAGATCATGGTATCATAATACGGTGACAACATATATAATAGTTTGATTGCATGAGAGTCATAGTTGTAGAAGGATTTGAATTTTTCGTATGAATTTCTTGTCATACTCTATATATACACCGACTTTTGGTTATGCCAAAACCCTCCAAAAAAGATTGTATTGAATTTTTGAACTGTACATGATAAAAATTCATTTTTAGAGATCCAAACCCATTTGTTGGCTTAGTATAATGAAAATGGATAACCATTTAGCTAAAGTGCCCTAATGGTAGTTAAAGGATATAATTGTAAACTAATTTACATTGTTAACAATATTAGGATTGTTTACCTTCCAAAATTTTAAGGATGCAGAGTGGTTAAAAATTTAATTTATTATTTTTTCTTAACAAGAAAAGGTCAAAGTGTAATTTTTTTATTTAAAAAAACTTTCATAATCAAAGTGACTATAAATATATCTTTAATTAATTATTAACCTTAATTAAAAATAATCAATCTTAATTATAATTAAATGTCATCCACTAATATATAATATTTAATTAGTGGGCAACTAATCTCATGATATTATTAATTATTTTAGACCGACTTTGCATATAAAATTCTGATTAGCATTTGATAAACTTATCTATCGATACTTCCAAACCCATTAAACGAGTGGTAATGCATGATGCTACATGTTGCTATCTTAAACGGAAAGTGAACGGGAATGACGTCTCTCTTAACCTGAGCACCTATTTTGTTTGTCCAAAAAGCCCCTCTCCTAGGCCAACAATTGTCCTTAGAATCAGTGGTTGTTATAGTAAGTTCACAGTATTTAAACTCTAATGCTCAACTAACATGGTCGTTGCCAAAAATTTTGCCGATCTCTTGCTGCATTGCAGCACGTAAGCAATAAACGATTATTTAAAATCCGACCAAGCAGTAGAGACTAAAGAGATTATTTTAAAACTTTTTTGCTTAGGTGGCAAATTTTGATTGGGCTTTCCGAAAATTTTGCTAACAGGCTGTTATTTCATCACTGCGTAAAATGAACTGGAAAGCTAAATATATACACGGACGTACGCTACGGTTATGGAGTTATAGAAAACCGAAAACGCAATGGTGTAACAGAAATGAAGTTTTTCAGTCTCATACTATCAGTTTAGCTCGCCGGAGTTTCACCGGAAGTCGTCTGGAAAAAAAATTTCCGGCAACACCATTAGATTCCTTTTCTGTAATTGATCGTTCTTTGGACTGCATCACCGGAACACGAGGTTTTGTATCTTGGTTCTCTTTTTTAACGATCAAGGTGTGTATGAATTATGAAATAAGGTATTGTTTGGTTATCAATTTCGTAGTGCTTCGTTGCTTTTGAAAGCGGTAAAATGTGTTTTTTCAGCTTTCAAAAACGAGAAAATACTTTCTAAATCCCAATCAAACAGTACCTTAGAAAAAAAAATTTCTTTTGTGAGTTTCATATTATGTTACTCGAAAGAAAGCCTAGCTATATGTTCCGTTTGGTTGCTGAGAGAATTAAGAAAAAGAAGAAAAGAAAATAAATTTCCTACTATCCAATTTCAGTTTCATTTCATTCCCTATATTTTCTCAGCAACCAAACGGAGGGTTACTTTTCAAGTTCTTAAGGTAAAGGCCAGATGTTTGTAAATTGAAGATAAAAGAGCATCCTTGTAAATTAAGGACAGTTTTTTGAATTATAGCAACTCTTATTTCGTTTTGTCTTTTTTAAGTCATTTCCGTTTGTTTGCTGAAAAAAACAGTGGAAACGAAAAGAACCGTCGGAACATTCCAATTTCTTTGAACTCTACTTTCAAAATGTTAAGCAAAACTGAAAATATTATTTATTTTTTCTTTATTCAAGTGGACTTCCATAAAACAAAACATAAGATATCTAATTTTCTTTTCTTTTCTTCCAGTTTCTAGGAAACCAAAAGGAGTCTTTACATATTGAGAAATTTATAATGTAAATTGGAAAAAAAAAATTTCTAATTTGTGGGTATGATTGGACTGTAGAAGCGATGGTGCAATTTCCATCTCTTTTGAATGGATTGGCAAGAACCGTCACACTCAAGAAAGGGTGGAATTGTACGAAAGATGTTAGAAGGGAAGCCGCACAAGCATTGGAAAGAGAAGCAAGGAAGAACGAGTTAATATTGAATTCATCTGGCATCGTTAATTCCAATAGGTCTGATAATTTTGTCTCTGTTTTCTCTAAAAGAGGACAGAAAGGAGTGAATCAAGATTGCTTCACAGTGTGGGAGGTAAATCAATTAAATTTGAAAGTAGATCGATCAATAGCTTTTTTATTTTATTTTATTTTATATGTAAATTAATATCAAAGTTTGAAGATGTTGAATAAATGTAGCAGCTATTATTGCCTTCTAATTGATAGGAGTTTGGACGCCAAGAAGACATGATCTTTTGCGGGATTTTCGATGGGCACGGCCCATGGGGCCACCTTTTAGCCAAATGGGTTAGGGAATCGATGCCCTCTACTTTGCTGTGCAATTGGCAAGAAACTCTTGCTGGAACTTCACTAGACCTGGATTTTGACATGGAATTGGATGGAAACCTTCATCGTTTTGATATATGGAAGCAATCTTACTTGAAGACTTGTGCTTCTATTGATCAGGAGCTAAAGCAGCATCCCAGCATCAATTCTTTTTGCAGTGGTACTACAGCTTTGACAATTGTTAGACAGGTAAAGGCGAATGTTTTTTTTTTTTTTTAATCATATTTTGTTGATTTATTTGCTTATCCTCCAGATATTTAACTCTCCGTGTCTCAATTTAGTGGCTGAACTGTTGTTGTGGGTGATGGGTTTTCAGAAATCTCATTGGCTAATTTGGTGTCAGTTTGTGTTTACTCATCGAAGACCAAGAGATAGGATATTCAATTTTCAGTTCAGATTTAAGACATCTTATTATTTTTTTACTGGTTAAATTACAATTGAATAGATTCTATGAGTATTAATAATTGGCTTACAAATGTCCTCAGATTTGTCTTTCCACAAAAGATCCTGATAGACAAAGGTTTAAATATATAGCTAGCAATCTTGAAATGATGAGTAAGTTCTATTAAGAACTAGAATTTATCAGTAGTCAGAAACAAAGAGAAAATCATACAATTTTAAATATTTCTGGCTGGTAGTGTATTCTATTCTAATTTCCATCACAATCTGGTATTATAGACCACTGACCACGTTTCCTCTCTTCAAGCAAGCAAATATAGGATCCCTGGGTAAAGAAATATCATAGTAATAGGATCAATTATATGGTTGTTCCGCAAATTTTTTGTCAGTTTTGCATGCTAATTACGGACCTGTTATTGATCGCTGAGATTGCTAAGAGTTCAATCAGAAGTAGCATGAAGCTTTTCTACATTGATCATTTTCAGGGTGACCTCATTGTTGTAGCAAATGTTGGTGATTCTCGGGCCGTGTTGGCAGCCGCTTCTGATGATGGCAGCTTGGTACCAGTTCAGCTTACTGTTGACTTTAAACCCAATTTGCCTGGTTAGTTCTCTCTCTCTCTCTCTCTCTACATACTCAGTCATGTATTAATCTCTTTGTGCTTTTGTTCATGTTGGTTACAGAGGAGGCTGAAAGGATAACAGAGTCCAAAGGGCGGGTATTTTGTTTAGATGATGAACCCGGGGTGTACAGGGTTTGGATTCCAAATGGGGAAACATCAGGGCTAGCAATATCAAGAGCCTTTGGTGACTACTGCATGAAGGACTTCGGGCTCATTTCTGTGCCTGGAGTGACACAAAGAAACATAACCAACAGAGACCAATTTGTCATTTTGGCAACAGATGGGGTATGCATTTTACTATTTATACGTGCTTTCAACTCTTTACATGCATAACCCCACAAATGCATAATTTTTTTTTTCATTGCTTTGGCTTACTCAAAATAATAATTTAAGGCACCATTTTGATTTGTTTTTTATAAGTACTTATTTGCTTTTTTAAAAATTTGCAATATGTAATTTCTTAGAAAAATCTTCAAAAAAGCAAATAAGTACTTATAAAAAACAAATCCAAACGGTGTCTAAGTAAATTTTGCTTTTTGTAAATAGTTTTAGATGTTGACAAGATCTAATGATCTAGAAAAGAACAAAATTCTCAAAAATCTGGTGCAGAGTTCTTGAGTGGTAGAAGCTTTTAGGATCAAGAATTTCAGATCCTTTCTCTTAAATATCAAAAGTGAAAACTAGGACTGAACTATTGGGAAATTGTTTTATTTTTCTACTCAGGTGTGGGATGTTCTCTCCAACAAAGAAGCAGTGCAGATTGTTTCCTCCACATCAGAGAGGGAAAAATCAGCTAAAAGTTTGGTGGAATGTGCAGCTCGTGCATGGAAACATAAGAAAGGAGGTATTGCCATGGATGACATATCAGCTATTTGCCTCTTCTTTCACACATCACCTTCTCAAGAGTCAAGAGATTGACCCCATTAAGCTCCCAAAATAGGCTGGCATGTACATAATTAAGAATAGTTGGGTAATTGTCACTATGATATTTGTGTTGGAAATGTAAATCTTTTTTGAACCATGTGTGCTGAGTGTGTATTAGTTCAAGGGAAGCCTCTGCCACATTTATCTCAAGACCGTACCACACGGTTGAAAATGAACAAAAAACTGTGAGGTGTATATGCTGTCACTCGATGCATTACTGCTAACCAGGGGGGAGAATGTAGCCTGAAGAAGGTTGACATAATATTTTACAGTATTGTTTTTGTTTTAGGGATTATTGTGGGTTGTTTGGGTATCCCATTGATATGGAATCATTCCATTTTATTTCCCACACTATTAAAACTCATGGATTAAGCTTTTCAAAAGTGAATAATGATACAATGCTTCTAAATTGCAGCACGTGCATTATATATATATATATATATATATATATATATATATATATATATATATATATAATCCCAATTTAGTAAGCATATAATGATTTTAGCGAAAGTCAGCATGAAACTCATAGAGAATTGTGGGATGTATATTTTGAAAAACCGACCTTTGAATTAGATACATTTGTTATGGATGTCACGTTTGCAAAAAAACACAGTGATCCGATGTAGATATCTTAAAATACAGACTGTGAAAAATTCTGACCGTTTAAAATTATCACGATTTTTCTCAGTGACATTTGAGAAACTGACCATTGGATTACTGTAATTTTTGGCATACTCGACAAACATGTGCATAGTATCTAATCTAACGGTTGGTTTTTCAAAAAATGTATCACACAATCACTTATGAGTTTCATACTGACTTTCGTGAAACTTAGCATGTATTGATAGCGCGCGTGCGTGCACACACACATATATATATATTAAATGACAAAGCTATATATCAAAGGTGCTATGATGAGGTGCACCTTGCATTAGGTGCCCTCTTGTATAGTCATTTGAGGTGAAAATTTTGGAAAATGGACCGTTGAATTATTGATGCAGACCGGGTTGGGCTATAAGCCCAAGAGTTTATGGATCAGCTGGACAGGACAAAGGGGCCCAAATAGATTTGGGGCTCGAGGGCGATTTTGAGATAAAATCAGAAAACGGATTAGTAGGATCGAAAGTCGACGAAATTGCACGAAAATTGGTAGTCTGAATGGAAACGGCGAGACGAACAATACTCACGGCTAACGCTGTGATGTACGCTGCTTTTTGGGCGAATTCCTTCGTTTAGGCCTCCGATTTGGTGATTTTGCTATTTATGGAAAGATTTCGCCTGCCAATTACTTTCCCTACAAAAGTCTGTTTGACGAACCGTTGATTCTGTAGCGATCCTTAGATAATATATTTTCAGATTTTATCTTTATTTCGCATATTTCCATTTTTGGCAAATTTTCTTTTATTTCAGTTTTTCGCTATTTCAGCAGTATTAGGGTTTCTAAGCTTTGTTTTAGTATAAATATGCTTGTAGCCGTCTTGGCAAACCAGTGGATGAATTAATAAGAATTTATTTGAGAGTTTTCACTCTTTTCCCTAAGTTTCTCTCTTTGTGAAGATCGAATACTTGGATGCCTATTTTCCTGACACTGTCTTGGTGACACGTCAATAGGGATTTGGAAGGTTTTTCGTTATTGGTGAGCTTGTCTTCAATATTCCGCTGCATCAATTATATACCCCTATCATGTATGTGATGCTTGCCAAAAATCATATTGATCCAACGGTTGGTTTTTGAGAACTCTCACTATGAAAAAATGATAACATTTTAGAGATTAAAAAAAGTCACAATATTTCAAGGTAAATTTTTTAAAAAACCAACCATTGGATCACTTTGATTTTTGACAGACATGATATACATGATAAGAGTAGCTAATCTAGCGATCAGTTTTTTAAAGTTTTCACCATAAGTGATTTTACAAGACGGCACTTGATTCTTCTTCAGGTACATTTGATATTAGAAGCTCTGAGCTATATACAATCATATCATAACCATAGATTAACAAATCGTTTTGCATTGATTCATTGTTTGGTGCAACAGTAAAAGTCTTGGATTAGCAAAAATTTGAATTATTTTCATATATTACAAGTAATTTCCAAATTATTTTGAAATTCTCAAATTATTTCAAGCAATCGAGGAAATTTTTAAAATTTTTTTTGTCAGATTGTGATGTAAAGATTAAATCTCCCTCTTTCTAGAATCATGCTTTGAAGTGACCGACCATTTTATGCAATATTTAAGATTTGATTTTATCGAACTAAAATTTCGTTATGGAGGGATTATCAAATTAAAGCTTAGATTTTTTATTATTTGGATTTACTTGTGACATATTTATAATTATCACATGTCACTATCTTAAGTACACAAGTGAATCAGATCAAGATCTGATTCAACAAAAGAAAAAAAATCAAGCAGTCATTTAATAGGAATTTGATTAATTTCTTTATCCACAAATATCCATGACCACTACTTCCCGTCTCTCATTCTATCCCTCTCCTCACTTGCGAGCGCCTTGCGCGTGGCAGCACCCCAAAACCCTATTTGGCCTCAATTTTTCTTTCCTACGCAGAGAAACAACACAGCCATCTCTTCACTTCTTCTCAGTCGAACCCAATCGATCTTCTCCGGTCATGGCAACCGACGGTCCAGTTACATTTCCGATTAATCAATCTGAGTTCATCGAACTCAACGACGAGTCCGATTTCGAAAAAATCCTCTCTTCCGACGGTCTTATTTCCATCTGTGGCTTCGGTTCTCTCCTCTCTGGTACGTATCATCATCGTCATTATCCTCGTAATGGCGATCGTTTGTTAGCATATGGACTGTTTTGGTTTACATTCTGGAAGTATATTTTTTGCTTTTGAAAGTAAGAAGAGCGCAGTGTTTATTTTTCTCTGAAAAACAAGAAAAGTACTTCAAAAAGTGTACTAAAGTCTGCGTTTGATATGCGTGTCATTGATACGTTGTCGGAGCAGAGAAAAGTGCGAGGAGTACATTTCCGGATCTAATCAACTTCAGAATTGCAAGATTGAACGGTTTTCGACGCGTGTTCGCTCATGTCGCTCAAATTTTCTTTGAGCGTGGCATTGCCAAACCAGAAACTAAGGTTAATAGATGCTTATACCTGACAGTCGTTTTTGTTTTTCCTTTTCCTTTTATAATCTGTTTGGTTGCTGAGAAAATTGAAAAAGAGAAAATTTTCAATCACAAGTTTTATGTTGTTTTGGTTTCTAAGAGTGAACACCTCACCTAAGCCACATTTCTAATGAATCTCTCTCTTTCACCCCTGAAACAGATTTAAAAAAAGAAAAGAAAGCCGCGTGAGTAGAGGTTTATGCTTTATAGGGTCCAAAGAGTCTAACTACTCAAAACTCAAAATTTGTCGTTTATTTTTTTCCTACATTTTCTCAGCGACCAATCAGAGCTTTATTTATTTTTTCAGTTTTGAAAAACTTGGAGCTAATGTAATTCATTATGTGTTGATTGGAAACATTTTAGGAGATTTCGAGTTTAAGTGCAGAGCCCTGCGAAGGTGAAACTCTTATAATTAGTGTATTTGAGATTCAACAATCAGAGGTAAAGAAATGTGTTCGGTTGTTATCCTTTGATTTTGAGCTTTGAATCTTGCAATTGAGCGAGAACAAAGTAATGAAGTTATTCTTGTCTACTTTAACCCAATCTGTTACTTCACGATGTCAGATTCCATCTTTTATCAAGAGGGAATTTGAGTTTCGATTTTTAGCTGTAAGTTGCTAGTTTTCTTTTCAATCGTCTATACCATTCGACAGATCATTTTTCAAAAACTTGATTTAGTTGTGGCCAAAAAATTTGAACTTTTTTTTCCCTTACAGGTGATCCCTGAAACATTAGATGGGAAGCTGTATAATACCCCAGCGGTACGTGTAAACACACAGTTCACTTTGCGAATACTATTTTTTTTTATAAAAAAAATAAAAAAAAATAGCTTTCCTTATGTGCGATGAATGCTCCCCAAATATCAAAATTGTTGGTTTGGGGTGTTAATGCAGGTGCTTTGTGCTCGCTTTAGTGATGAGGAATTTTTCCAAACTAGATGGAAAGGTAATATTTTCTAGGGTTCTACTTGGTATTAGTTTGAGATTATTCTTATGAGATTTTATGGGATGACTATACTTTGCATAACTGGAAAGGATGATGATGGTTCTTCATATTGCTTCCTACCATTTTTATAGCTTGGCTTAGTTCGCCATCATGTAGTCTATGAGTCTATCCATTAATTTGTTTTTATGAATTAGCTGGATCTAGTGCTCTTTTTGTATTTTTTTTTTATGGTACTTTGTAGAAAATGTTTCCAAAAGAGCGTATTGAGAACATGTTTGGCATATTTCAAGACAGGGACAATTAGTTAAAACATTATTTTATGATGAAATCTGCCTCTGGCCCTTGCTCTTCATATGACTTTGTGGTTAATATTATAACTTCACAATCATGTGTTTCTGTCTTTTACATAATTATGTATCTGAAATGCGATCTCTTAACTGACAAGATCACTCCCAACTTGCAAATTGTAATCTCCCATAGGGCAGTAGATTCCTTCATGATAGTCAATAGCAGTTTGGGACTACGAATTATAGGTAGACATTTAATATTTTTTTCTATTTTACTAATTCTGTTCTTTAGCCTCATAAATCCTGAATGTTGTGCCTGTCACAATGATTTCATTTTGCAACATGAGTTATGAACCTGCAGCTTCGCGAATCAGATGGTGCTCTTAACTTCCTAAAAGGAAACTGCATTGATTGCTAATTTCCCTATTTGCTGTATTTCTGAAATTTTTGCATGAGATCCAAATACTCTAAGCCAATATAAATTATAGAACTGATGCTTGGCTTCCCTTTTCTTGGGACATAGCTTTTCCAGTCTTCATTCCCAATCAAGTTTCAAAGAAGATTGTGTTTTTTAGTATATAGATGATGCTTTAATTTTTAATGCTTTGATTAGGAGTTGTAAAGCTGCCAAATTCTCTTTATCATTCATGAAATAATTTGGCTACTGGTTCCATGAAGTAACTCAAGTAGTTTTCCTCTGTTTCATTTTGAGCAAGCGGCCAACTTCCAAGCAATAGACTTTATAATGTTAGTGTTGATGGATACTGTCACTCTTGTGGTTTTAGATATTGGAGTCTGTGCAGTTGCTTTGTGCTAGATATTTCAGCATTTGAGGTCTTACTTTTCTATTGGTACTTCCACACATCATGGAAGATAATCAGTAATTTTATCATAAAAGTTGAGGCTCTGAAGAGAAAATTTGAGCATTGTTTTATAAAAAATGAAACATAAGCATTATTCAACTACCTGCGTGACGACTGAGGGGATCTCCCCAATGTACTTTCAATTTGACCTGTCATTTTAAAACTCCTTTTATCACTTTTTCCCCTTTGTCGCACTTGTAACACGCTAGGGGAATATCCAGCATATTAGTTTTTGTGCTATTGTTCTGCAGGTGGCAAGGAGCTATATTTCCAAGACTGGGGACAATATAACATCCATAAGATTTATCGAGATGATATCTTACCTTGCCGTGTTTATCTTCGGCACTGGTAAGTCATATTTATTTGAAATGCAAATTCACCATAGCTTCTTTAGATATTTTATTCAGTAAAAACACTGAATTCGAAACAAAGCAGTGATATTTTGTGCTTCTCTTTTAGATGCAAAGGAAAAATGGTGACCAAGAAACCAGCTTATGTAAAAATAAATCATTTGGATGTTGATGGGGACATAGGAGTGGAGTGTTTATTGGTCATCCTTCTTAGATTGTTTGCTTCCTCTGAATGTTGCCACCATATGAATCGATGATGTAGATCATACAATTCAGAAAATATTTGGCCCATTCTGACAGAAGTTTCTAAAACCTTTATATGGATGGCACATGCATAAAATTAAAAAGGTTAAGCTGCAGAAATAGTTGCCTAATATCTTTCTCCATTAATCCTGGTGGCACATTCTTTATGATTTGCTGGTTCACTTTTCCCTCCCCAATTTCTTCCCCAGTTTGTAAATCAATGGACTAAGCCATTTTATTCACACAAAACTACATCAAGAGACCTATGCTTAGGCTTAAAATTCAGTAAGATATATTTTGTTTGCAATGCCGACTTCAATGTACATTTAACTTTAGGCAATTGAAATATTCTGCAGTGTGTTGGCAGCAAGGAATCTCAGTGATGCTGCCTACAACAACTTCCTAGATCACACCTACCTTGGGGACCGTAAAACAACCATCCGGGAGCACTTGGCAACAGCAGGTTCAGGCATCATGGAAGAGGAACCTCCGGAATCCCTTAAGATACGTTATGGTGGTTGATATCAAGAGAGTTTGCAGACCATAATAAGGAGTAAAAGTTTGGTATCTTGAGAGAAGGTATACTGTATCTGGAAGAGACAATCTTCATTCTTATATTACTGTTGGCTAAAAATAGGAGAGGAAACTCAAACATTTAAAACATTCTTTATTTTGTCTTAAATTGGTCAGATGATGAATAATCTTTCTTTTTTTTTTTTTTTTTGGTTAAATTTTTTGTCAAAAGGTCATATTTTGAGTTGGGAAAAGTAAATTTTGAATCATGGAATGAATTTTCTGCGCGGTCACAAACAAAACCTCATAAACCACGTTACACAATAGATGGAGTAAACTAAATGCCTCTCAAACATAATTTTTAAGGAAATTTGAGCTTTTACGAAGTGAAAATTCCCATTATTTTGATATTCCGTTTCTTTCGCTACTTTTTCTAATGTTCTTGTCTTCTTTCTCATGCGGGAAGATGTAATGTCATTCTGTCCATTAAAACCTATTCTTGCAAACTCAAAATTCAATTTTCATCACTAACATCCCCCACAAACACTGAAAATTGGAGGCAAATTTAGGCTATTTACTAAATCTCTAGGGGTATGTTCATGAATGGAAATTATTAACCCAAGTTCTTGCATTACCACCAGCTGATGTGTTTTGCATAGTAACATTTCCTAATAATAATAAAAATACAAATATATAGTATACAAAACCACTATCCCACAAATTCTAATTATTGAAACAATTGTAACATGTTCTAAAGGGATTTTTTTTTAAAATTAAATTAAATTAAATTAATATATACCAAAAAGAATTGTATGGATACCTCACTTTTCCATAGATAAAACAAGGGGGGCCCTTATTGGCAATGATCTCCTCATCATCGTGGACATACAGAGTTAATGCTCATTTCATGTTGATAAATATTGAAGGTAATGTACACTCCATTCCAAAATAAATCACCCAAGTGGGGAACATGCTATGACATCTAGTGTCAAAATGTATATAAAGCTACCCCTAAATATCCAGGAGGGTTTAAGCTGCTCCGCTCGGCGAGACAAATTTTAGAACTCATAGAGTATTCATCAAAGCTTAATTCTTGAACATTTCATGGAACTCTTCTTACAAATGCATCAAATAATTGAAGGAGGAAATTCTTCCTCAACTTCAATTTCATTTGCTCACACATTAAATCTTAATTTGTTACAAAATGCTCTACACGACTTCCGACTCTCTTCAATGATTAATCTTCAGGAAAAAAAAAAAAACAGAGAACAAAGAGATCTTGACTGCCTGTATCGAAACTCAATGATATAATATAGAAGCATGGGACTTATATCGCTAGCATCAGGTCACGATCGATCGTAGCTTTAAACAACTAGTCAAAAATCCGAGTCGTCTTAGGGCATTGACGGAAGCTAAAAAAAATGATGAAATCGTCGCCGACAACGGCCGTTCGAAAGTAGCGGGGCACATCGCTGGACATCAACTGCTCCGATGTCACTGTAATTCTATCAGTAGCAACTGAACTTTCTCGTAAGTATGGGAATACGAAAGAAAATACACGGCTTGAACGGCCGTTCAGATGGGTTCTGGATCGAAGTGGGAAGAGAGCGGTGGCTGTGGCTCTCTGAAACATCGGAGGAAGAGATGGGGATGCTTTCCACTGCATCAGCCAACACGTTCTCCTAGTCCCACATCGGAAAAGTACGGGAACTAGAGTGTTTGGGTCTGGTTATAAATAGCGTTTCAGAATATTAATTCACTTAACCCGTCCTGTCGGGGGTGAAAGGCGACTCGTCAATGATCGTTCAGAGACGGCGGGTCGTGCCAACACCTATTATCGAACACACGTTTTATGAGACGAGCTGAGTTCACCCTACTTAAGGTGGACTTGCCCGTCAATTTTTGGAAGTCTCACCTATACAGGGTGAGGCTCACAAACACCCAATTCTTTGAATAAAATGTTTCGGTTAGATCCATCTGTTCCATTTGAATACGCGTCCTTGGGGTATTTCTACTGCCATTAGTTAAGTTAATTAATTGATCGGATGATGTTTAATCAATTTTAATTTGGGTCCAAAAGTTGATTCTTAATGATTAGAGAGCCTAACGTTTTTATTATTAACATGATTGTCAACTTAGCTTAATTTTTTAATGTAAAAACTAATTCTGCATAATGTGAATGTCAAGTATCATTAATGTGATTTCACCCATATATATTCATATGACAGCTAAAGCTGCATCATGCGAATATGAAGTACCATAAAACGTTGTAGTATGACAGCATGTCAAATTTTTTACGGGATATATATGCTTTTCCTTTCAGGCAGTGTAGTAAATGATTCATGACACTCAACAAATTCGAGGATTGGAGAATTTTTGTTATTTACCTAAACCAAAAAAAAACAAATAAAATATAAGAAAGGAGCATTTGCAGAAGTAATGCATGCTGCACTTGTTCCCGCTTTATAACAAATTCATCACTTGGGGGGGGGGCATCTGTGCTGCTGAATTAGTACACAACATTTGCTATGTTGATATCCCAAGCTGAATGTTTCGCAAACCCATTCTTACAAATGTAAGAAAACTCAAGTGGTTGAAAATTTCTGCTTACCCGTGCAATCAGTCAGTCCGTGCTGTATAACACAAGTCTACAACTCTACAAGCTTCAACACATTATGACCAGATATTCTGAAAAGACGCTAAAACATATTTTAAGAGAACTACCAGTCTTTACAATCCATCCACGGAGTGTAAATCTTGCAGCAGGAACCCTGGAAAATCTAAAACTAGCATTTGGTCTCATGATGGAAGTCTGTTTTCCAGAACAGTTGATTTTGAACTCCAAGTATCTTCGGGATGAAATTTGCTTTCTATTCAAATTTTCTCTCTCTACAAACAATGGTACAGAGCACATGCAATATATATGTATATATATCTTAATTCTTTTCACACTAACACACTACAAGTATATCATCATTTTCTAGTTCCTTGATTAACAGTTCCATCATCTTCTTATACATAGGCATATAGTGATCATTAATCATTGTTCTTGTGAGTCGGAGCTTACTGTACAGATCTCTAGGCGTCTCATAGATACCGACGCGTTCTTCACTAGGCCCATCATGACCTGAATTATCAGCACTGGATGATGGTACCGAAACAATATGCATGATTCTGCCTGGTGGATAGAAGCGGTGGCTCTGGCTCTCTGAAACATCCGATGAAGAGATGGGCATTTTGCTTTCTACTGCATCAGCCAACACATTCTCCTCTTCGGTTATTTCTATTGCCGCAGCCTCTTCTTCTTCCTGGGCATGAACATCAGCTTTGTGTTCCTGCCTTCGGAGCTCCCTCTCCAGTTCGTACCACAACTCACCTTCAGTAACATCTTCCACGGTGGATGTAGTATTGACTCTACCTGGAATGAGCTGCTCCTCTTCATCTGTGTCATCATGTCCTGATGAAGAACCGCATTCCACCTTGTTCAGCACTGAGTCCCTCGTTATGACTTCAGTCACAATAGTTTCAGATGTCCTTTCAGATACAGAAGCCTCATGCAAACTCTCTTCTTCTTTAGAGTTTAATAATGGCCCCACAGCACGGTGACGTGCGCCCATGCATGACCATGATGATAGAGATGAGCGGGTCCTTACAACTGCCTCAGCTACATTCTGTGCACGCTTCATGACAACCTACAATTTACCAAGTAGAAATAACCCATTGTAATATGGACAAAGAGGAGCAACAATTCAGAGATGGAGAGGGAAAAAACTTGGATGAGGGGTACTGTTAAATTTAACTTAAGAAAAATTACTATATATATATATATATATAATTTATCCAAGAAAACTCATCATTTCAATGATGGCTTATGCAGTTTGAAATTTGGATGAATGAGTCAATGAATCTTCTTGCATAACAATGCAATTACCTGCTTTATTTAAGAAACATCAATTCATTGCAGATTTCTAGCCTGAAATAAGTTCTCAACCAACAAAGAGAAAAGGACAGAAAAAAGGTCAATCAGACACCCAACAATAATGGGCTAGAAGCTACCTGTGTGCTGCTGGAGACAGGCCGCAGAAGTGCACCTGCACCAGCGACCTTTGTTCTTGCACTAGCTATAGATGGTAGATGAGACCCCAGCGCAGTTGCAGAACGATAAACAACATTTAAGACTTTTGTGCGCTCAACTTGATCACGTAGGTCATTTAACCACGATGATGCTGTGACCTGAAGATAAGCACTCTAGATAAGGGTTCTGACAGTCTCAAAAGAACAAGATTAGAACTTAGATCCTGAATATCAAGAATGAATGTTTTACACATCCAATTTTTCAGTAAAGAAGAAAGGGTTAGAGCACCTCAGAACGAAGATCATCCACAGCAGCAGTTGAGAATGTTGGCACCAAATCAGAACCATTGATGATAGTAGTAATGAAGTGCTTGCCTGATTCTGCTAAATCCCATGTCATACAGGCAGCTGCAGAATGACACTCATAATTTTAAGTATTTTGGGGAGAGCATGTTGTACAAAGTAATGGTAGAAATTTCTGTGCAGTGACAAACAAGACCCCACAAACCACGTTACACAAAAGATGGAGTACAAAACATGCTTCTCAAACGTAATGCTTTAAGGAAATTTGAGCTCTTACAAATTCAACATTCCCATTATTCTCGCTACTTTTGTGGAGCCTTCTTACTTGCAAGGCAAAAACAGGTCACAGCATTCATGTAAACACTGTCGATTACAACCTATTCTTGCAACCTCCAAATTCAATTTTCATCACTAACATCCTCCACAAACACCGATAATTGGAGGTAAATTGAGGCTCTATTTATGTAGTAAATTTGAAAATATCTTATTGAAGAAATGAAAAACTCATCACCAATCACGATGTCATGATAAATTTTTTTATAATATGTATTTTAAGAAAAATGGTACAACTTCCAGTCCCCTCTTCTTGAACAGAGACATTGAGGTTGTTTATTTATGTCTCCCTAAGCAGATAATTTCCACTCCCCTCTTCTTGAATGGAAACATTAAGTATGTTTCTTTATGTCATATTCCATAATCAGACTATCTGTGTAAGTTAGTAGTGCATATTCTTCATACTTCAACTAGGTTCTAAGAGCTGCTGACAGAAATATGCAGAAGAATTGAGCGATTCAGTAACAAGACACGGAACTATCAGTTAAGTCAATTTTGATGAAGAGCTCAACCAATAAGAATAAGTTCAGGCAGTAGTCCCTACTCCCTAAGATGCTTTGAGTTACCAACAAAGTGGGAATTTCCAGTGGCACCTGAAATGGAGCTGAGTTGAACATTTTACTAATGCCAAAAATAAAAAGTGGTTCCTACTTCTAGATCATTTAAAACTGAGCTACTAATTAACTTGGAAATCCATGCCACTGTGAATTCACTGAAGCACATGTAACAACTCAATGGAAAAAGTGACCAATTGATTCCCATTCTATCAGTACTTTAAAAAAAAAAAAAACTGTAAGCATCGCATTTAATCAGTACATGCCTGGGGCAAACGTGACACAAGTGCTTGAGGAAAACTCTTTCTGTTCTCGAAGAATATATGTTAATAGCGCTGCAGTACCACCACCAAGCGAATGCCCAACAATCTGAAAACGAAAAACTGAATCATTAGATGCAAAGTTCATGGAGGCATATGTACTAGACTGTAAAATTCCATAGGAGGGATAAAGAATCAAAGCTAATATTGTGATAACAAAACAAAAATCTTGATAGCCAAATATTTAAAAGATTTTATTCCTCGCACAGAATAACTCCCTCTAAGCAACATTTGTTATTGAATAATTCTGTGTTCATAATTATTTGTAAATCATCACACGAAACTCTATCATAAGGGAAGCATAGAAACTCCAGGTGGCTGTTCTAACTTGTAACAATATAGACGTGAATAAAATCCATGAGAACAAACACAGTATAGCATTCGAATAAATGGAAAAATAATATCTACCTTGACTTTGTAGTCAGGATATTTATCAAGAGCCTTAAGCAGGACAGGAGTGCTAAGCTTTGCAGTCCAACGAGCTGCAGCAACCATCCCACAATGTGCATACCCTAAAACCAAATTGCTTATCCCACCATCATGTAAAACTGAATGATGAAAAGGAACCACTGCTCCAGTTGCTGCTGTTAGTGTATCTTTGATGCTATGAGTACCCCGGATCAGTAGAAGCAAACATTTTGAATTTTTATCACATATAATTGTGAATGCAGGTTTCAGAAGCTGCAAACATTATTTCAGTAATTAAAGCAATAAAGTTTTTAACAATAAACATTATTGGAGTAACTAAAGTAGTATTAAATTATATATTATGAAAAAAAAAAAAACAGATGTATTAGGCCTGCTTTCTCATAAAAATTACAGTTAATCAGAAGCTACAGGCTGCTTGACCATCGCAACTAAGAAAGCTAAACCCCAGGCATTGGAATTAGTTGGCAAGTCTAGTCACACTAGAGTTCTTCTAATTGCACAGTAGAGCTACTAACTGGTTGACTGGCCATATAAATCATGAATGAATTCTACTTTATACAGAAAGTGTAAAATTTGTAAAATGGTCTCATGGCCACATATTTCGTACAAAATGGGGTTAATCAAAACTAGTTTTCTTATCCGTTATCCATAATAAAAAGACTTCCTTCAGAATAAGGAACCTGATTAGAGAAGTTGATTCATAATGGTAGCGGACCTAGTCCTTATTCACTGTGTATAAGATATGAGGATCCATGTCAACATACTTCTTTTTTCTCTCGTATCCAAATGAAAAATGGCCATGTTTCTCACATTTTAACCTCCTTTCTTATTACTATGTGATATAAGGAGTTAGTCTTCTCATTTACTTTTCCATTTCTCTTCCTTTCCACAACTACGCCTCATAAGATGTAGAACCTGGTCTTGAAGTTGAGGTGTTAGCTCAGTACATCCTAGCTCTTTGGCAATTTTGAGAGAATGCAACCATGTCAATGACAACCTTCAAGGAGTTACAGTTAGTCATTGAGTATAACTGGTAAGTGTGAAAACAGACATTAAGTTGGCACAATTTGGGTCAAGGTGGAGTCTGTGGAGACAAGAATAAGTTCCTCCTGAACACTCCACCCAACTCACCCTTCCCAACATACACAAATATTACAATATGTATTTGTTAGTTTCTATTTCTTTCTTTTCTTATATAACTCCAGAAATTTTCAAGTGTGGAGAGGGTTCAAGTTTAAACACAATAAGTTGCATTGTAGACAGTTACTCACCCCTGCCTTGGGCTTCTGAAGAAGGACATCTGCCTGAGAGTAGCCAGCAGACTCTAAAAATACTGGAAATGGCTTCTTTGAGAAAAGCATGCAAAAGGTCAACAACCTCAAAAGATTATTCAACTCCACAATAATTTCTGGGCCTTTGAGCTGTACACAATTACTTCCGGCATAGACACTTGCAACTTGTAGGTTACCCTGTAAGAACATCAAAGTCAGTAACATCTCAAATACGCATTTACTAAAAAAAATTACAAACATACTGAGGCAGAATAAGAGTAACAAACAACAGCATGTATAGGCTCATAATTCAGGAAAAAAAAATCTCAACTTTAAGAGGTATATTCAACTCATGCATTAAAAACAATGCAGACTCAAACAGCAATATCCCATGTTGCCTGTAATTTAATAACAAAGCTTTATTCTCTTAATTTTGTAGAATGTTTTATTTAATTTACAGAGACATAATTAGACTGATACTCTCACTCACAACAAAAATCAAATTCAAGGTCTAAAAGAATTGCTGTTTGATTGATGAATCTCAGAAATTTCAGCACAATTATTACCATAAGAGACAAGTCATCCGTGCATAAAACATATATTTTTAATTTTTTCTGCATTCAGTGTCAAATACTGTGATTATAACTCCTAACTTCAACATTCAAAGAAACTTAGCGTTGAACTAACTAACAAGTACTTTAGGTGTTGATTCAGTGAGATATTTGCATGGTCAATTCATTTAATAAATAATAACAAATCAATCTGTAAAATTTATAGCATCTAATGAGAGAAGACATAAACTTTCACAATTACAGACAGACTTGAATCAAGCAAATGCTCTACCAAATTCAAAAGGCACGCGGAACATAAATTGCAAATTCACAACATTCACAGTAACTTTGCAGAGAACTAGCTAACAAGTAATTTATGCGTCCATCCATCAGATGAGATATAGGCATGAGAATTCAAACTTCATACACAGAACAGAATCAGATCAATTTGTAAAATTTATACATCTCAAACGAAAAAGTCTCAAATTTTGGCAACTGCAAAAACAGTCTTAATCAAGCGAACACAGTAGATAAATGAACATAAATGAATAACATTACAAGCAAAGCAAACTAAAACCCATACAACGATCATTGAACACAGCGTACCTGCCGCCGCATTAGATAATTGATGCCGAAAGCCAAGTCACCGATCGGCCATTTACCTAGTGTTTCTGAGTACGTGAATCTAAGCGTCTCTGACAACGTAGTGATCGTTTCAAACCACGTTGCTGGTGCTTGTGCTGGCCTTCGTACGATCCTCCTCCTCCCCGATCTACTCGATTTCGAGTATTCGCCACTCCGATCATGGTCGTCTTCTTCAGCTTTCGCAGACAGTCTCCGACTCAATACATAGTACAGCAGCACCGCCGCTCCAGCCGCCGTTGCCATTGTTCCCGCTGCCATCAATTCTCAGAGAATCACCGAGATAATTCTGGTTTTCTCGAGAGAAAAAAAATCATAAAATCAAAGATACAAACATTTGCGGAAAATTAATGCTTCAAAAATTATGTACCCGCGTATTCATATAAACAATTAGAAAGAAGACAACATTTGTAAAAAGTGAATTGAAGAAGGAAGAACGGCTTAAGCTCGGAAATCGGGAAATGTTGCGAGAGGTAAAGTTTTAAATTACTGAAAACTCCCTATCTTTCAAATTATTTACGAGAAGGTTAAAAAAATATTAAATAAAGAGCCGCAAACCACACAGCTGAGGTAGGCCTAGTAAAAAAAACCTAATTGTTGAGCTTTGACTCGCTTAAAATAGGCTCTTTTATTATCAATTGTATTTATAAATTATTCAAAAATGGTTTAGTTTGTTTGTTGCATAACAGAAAAAAAAAATTTGACTACACTTTACTGTCTTAAATTTTGAGAGTTGTTTGAATTTGGTACACAAATATGATTTATGACAAATTTTTAAAAATAAATTTCAATGTATGACAAAAATGAATGAATATCAATTTTATTAACTGAAATATCAAGTGAGACTCACGTGGGGATATAAATGGATCTATGTAGATAAAATTTCCATTTTCCTACCGAAATTGGCCATGTGCCCCTCATTATAAACCCCAAATTGAACATTAGAAGAAGTCAAGTGAGGGGCACATGGCTGGTTTGAGCATAAAAATTGATCTTTTATTTATGTAGGATTTATGTATGATGCACCTCAGCCCTCATGGGAGTCTCACATGCCACCTCAGTTAAAAAAACTGACAACCGTCCATTTTTGTCCTACATTGAAACTTGTTTTTATAAAATTGTTAAAAATCATGCAATTTTAAAGTTTGTGTACCAAATTGGAACAACTCTCATAGTTTAAGATTGTAAAATATAGTTGACAAAAAAAAAATGAAAATCAATATAGAAAAGCTCAAAAAAAGAAAAAAAATTGACTACTATGTAAGAGGCCTATACTACAGCTGAAAAAAGAAGCATAAGGAAATGGAAATGTATTTATGAGACTACTCACAAAACATAATTTTATTTATAAATTTATTCACAGGCTCTTAACAAACCTGGTCACGAGCTCCATTGAATTAAATTTTGATATATTTAAATTACTCGTTTATTAAATGATTCTAAATTTGTAGCTTGAATTTGACTTGTATGATAAATAATCAATTTCAAATAAATATTTAGCAAATTTATTACCGAACTATTATTCACCAACAGCTTAATTCCTTTGTGATTCTGTGTAATCATAGGTTAGTAGTGGAAGGATATATTTGTAATTTGGATGAAGCAAGCGTTTGAGTCCGGAGAATGGAATGGTGAATGGGTTGCGAAAGCAAGGCGCGGACGTTAGGCATCGGGATAAAGCTATTACATTTACAGTGCGTGCAATTTGGGTGCATAAATTGGGCAAAAGCAAAGGACAAGTAGGGAGATCACGTAAAGACTCTGGACGAGGTGGGACCACCAGAGTTCACAAACGCGTTGGACTTTAAAATTGGCTGGATCCAACCCAATGCTTTAGAAGATAACAATTAAGTGGGCTTAGGTAGGTCAACCAAGTGGGCCAACAATCTGACTAGGAAAGAAGAACGATTGGGCCCACATGGTACACTATGAGTTTGGGAGTAGGGACTTGACCTAACTAGTGTCTGTATCAGGTATTATATTATGATGTGAAAAGCTTGGTGGAGTCTAGCCACTTAATTCTAATTATTACGTTATCATTTAATCCCAATTATGCTCACCAATGTTTTGAAACTAAATGTTAAGGGCTGTTTGGAAATTTCATAAATAGGATTTGGCTCTCTCTACATTTATTGTGCTATCTTGTTTAAATATAAATTAGCTCAACCTTGGTTTAAATTTTTTAGTTATATATCCATAAATCACCAATATAAGCATATTATACCACTAGGTTTAAAGATCTTTTTAACATAACAAAGAAGTAGAGGAATTTGAAAATCTCATCATCTAATGATCATATAACATTGAATATAGTGGTATAAACAGTTCCGATCCCTGACTAGAGATGAAAGTCATCTAAGAGTTATGAAACGTTGGATTAATCTCAGAATGGAGGGTGGATTAATCCAATATCTCATAACTTTTAGTGACTTTTATTTAAGTTAGGTATACCTAACTAGATCGGAACTAATGGAATAAAATGATGAGAATTTAATCATTAGATTAAAAAAAGACTGTAAACTAAAACGATCTCTCAAAGTATTAGGAGATTATGTGAAAATGATGAGAATTGTCATATGAGCCTTAAGGTTGGATAGGAAGTCCACGCAACTACTCCCTTCCTCCTAAGGTACGTTGGAGCTGTATAATAAATTCCCATTTCTTTCACAAGGTTGAAAATTTAATGATATGTTGGTGCTTTAGGGGGAAACGTACCTACACTAAGCAACATAGCTGCCTTGAAATTGCAAATGAAACACCTAAAAATATGCTGTATAGGCTTTGAAATTTCAACCCATTTCAGCTAACCCATAAAATCTTCCATTGGATTTTGGAATCCAACCACTCCAATTGACCAATCCTGCCTAGGGGACTAAAACCTTGTGCATCCATCCCCGGCCAACTCCCGATTAAAAGTTGCCCATATATATCCACCAGCTAGGAATACTTGTATGAACGTAAAACTCTTATATTTTAACTTAAAAAAATAAATTCTTAAATCGAATAGTTTGTAACTGTAATATTAAAATGAGTTTTATGTGTTATATTTATATCAATCGTATTGGTCTCTTATTAGGGATACCGGAGACGAGATAGGTTAGAGACCAAGATGGCTCCACCATCTCTATGTATAATGTATAATGGAGCTAGCTAGCTATGACTAGGGTGGACGTGTTGCATGTTCATATGGGAGAAAATATGACATCCCGCATCAATTACTTATATGAGTGTGAGATTCTTAGGATATATGATTTGTGACTCTAATATCAGAGCCTGTTTGGTGTGTTATATCCTTAATTATAAGTTAGTCGTGTTGGTCAATCCCTCAATACTATAATTAAGATAGATTCGAGACTAAAATATATGGACCCCACTCCCTCTAGGAGTAGAGCCAATTATGACAAGGGCATCATGTATTCAAGTTGGAGAGAGTCATATATTTCACATAGGTTAAGGATATCCAAAAAGGAGTGGCCTCTTGAAACAATATATATATATATATATGGTTTAATTGATCTCAGGCTGCCTCTAATGACAAGATCTGATTAGCCAATTTAAAAGTGCTTTCATTGCTTTTGAAAGCAATAATATTTGTTTTTAACTTCTGTTTGAAAAAAGAAAATTACTTTCCAATTAAACAAACACCAACAAAATAATTCCTAGACGTACAAAACTCATTAGCACAGGTGCATGTAGCTTACTTTATAATTCCATGTGCTTGTCAGTAGACATTCTACTTGCCATTGAAGCTGAGTTTAAGCCTTAATTAAGGTGGTTTCCTCATTCCAGATGCTGAACGAAGGATATCCACCCCAGCCCCTGCACTTGCTGGCCGCGCCGCGCTCTTTAATTTCAACGACCCTTCAATCCTACGTTTCAAAACACAGGGCATTGTGTGCGTGGGCCACACAGCAACTACGTACAATTAAATAATGCTGCAGCTTCACGTGTAACATCTTAATTATCGGATTCAATATCTCGTACGGTCATACCCATTAAAGCTATGTTTATCGCAATAAAAGTACGTAGAGCTAGTTTTTGTTTTTTTTAATAATATTTGAGGTAGCATCATATAAATCTTGAACAAATATATTTTACTGATGAAGTGTTAACATAAAGATTTCATATTAACTATATGTCACATAAAAATAAAAGAAAATAAAGTTTAAAAAACTAATACTATATTATACATATAGTACTACTTATATTTATATATCTATATATAAAAGTGTGAATGTGGAAAAATCTTTTAATTCACCAAAATAGTCTTATATAATTGTAAAAGTACATAAACAAACATTGTCTCTTAAAGATTCTACCCATCACAATAAATAGGTTTTCTAAATAAATAAATAAAAAGAATTGAAATTATTTATGAATGTTAATTTATTTTTAAGCCAAACTCAAATTTTCAAATATAATTTCACTGAATTTCATCACTAAATTTATGTTACTATGAAATTCTACTAAATAAAGGAAAAAAAATTCTTAATTAATTTAAATTTCTTTCAAATTCTAATTCATTTCTAGATAAAACATGATTTTTCAAATAATTAATTACTATAAAATACTAAATAAATTACTAATACAAAAATAAATATAATTTTGCTAATATTTTCAGTACTAATGTGAAAATTTTATAGCTTATTTAAGTCCGTATGTATTTCATCTTTATCTTAGTTACATTGTTCACGTTATATTTGATATTTTAAAATATTTTTTTACAAAAATTTACACGTACAATGCGCGTGGTGCATTTCTAGTAAAAGAAAAAAATATACAAAAATGAATTGGCTAATCCTCAGCAACTCGATTTGTTGTTTTGACAGTACGTGTAAATAATTTCTTTTTGAAATGAGATTTTGGGTTTGAATAGAAAGAGCATCAATTATTAATACTAAGAGAGTTTGGGGTGGGTGAATTTTTATAGATTTATTAATGCATAACCTAAGGCTATATGTTGAAGTATATTAAATGAAGTAAAAAAAATACATGAAAAATGCGTGTTTCAGGGTTTTTTTTTATTTTTATTTTTTTGGCCAACATAGGATATTTTGATCTTACTCCAGCTAAAGTTTCGGTTTAGACTAATTCCAAAGGATGGACGAAAATTTTCAGGCATGCAACATTTTTTATTTTTTTTCATTTTTCTATGCACATCGCATATTTTTCACACATTATTTTACTTCATTTAATACATCTTAATTAACATGTGCTCTTAGTTCACACATTAATAGAACATAATCATTAAATAGCTACGATGAGTTCTTTACTAAATTGGATCCATCATAAAGCCATCTTCCATTTTTATGCCATCAAAATAAGATATGATTAGTTAATGGAGATGAACAAAGTATACGTACCAATGTACAATGCTATTTATTCACCTATTTATTCAGGTATTTCTATCCTTCTTAATTTGGATATATGATGTATTGTTCACGTCAATAAAAATAATATTTTTATTTATTTAAAATTATAAAAATAATTGATTTATATGAATGGACTGGTCAAAATTAAATAAAATATATAAATGAAATAGCATTTTTCTGTCCCATAGCACGAAGCATATAAGCTCAAGAAATTAATTTAAATTTAAACCGGCGTGGATAAACAAAGAAAAATAATGTGTCAAGATTAACGGTAGGCTCAATTACCCCCACTTGTCAAGATTAACGGTAGGCTCTCTCTGTCTCTCTCTACTTCTTCCCACCAACTGATCCACTTTCAAAATTTTCTCCCGCAATCTCTGCCTCTGCCCCCCATTTTTCTTAACCGCTCCACCTCTAATTTTTTTCTTATACATTTTCTCATTCCTCCTACTTTCTTGGCAGAGAAAAAATGAGGAGAGTGACAGAAGAATCGGATTTCAAATCCCAGTTAGTAACAGAGATTTGCTCCATTTCCACTCGTTTCCCCAATGCTTGCGCCCATCGCTGCCGTCGCAGCCCCATTAAATCACATTTCATCGACTGGTATCGTCTTCTTCGGGTATAAGATTTTATCTTGCGGTTTTTTGTTTTTTTTTTTAAATGTTAATGGAGGTTGAGGTTGTGTTTATGGGTTTTTGAGCAGGTTGAAGAAGATGCAGATACAGATAGTATTAGGAAGCAGTATCTTAAACTTGGTAGGTTTGAGTAATGGAAATTATTTATAGAGTCTTGTTGTTTTCATGTGTGTTGAATAGTGTTCTGTGTGCAGCTTTGCAACTTCATCCAGATAAGAACAAACATCCCAAGGCTGAGATTGCCTTCAAGCTTGTCTCAGAGGTAATTATTTTTAGTCATTATTGATTTTTATTTTTTTTATTTAGGGCTTGTTTGGACGTCCTGTGGAAATTGAATAGCTCAATTAGTGTTTTTCATAGCATTTGAGGTTACAAATCCGTCTCCCTGAAATTGAACCATTTAGGGCATGTTTGCTTTAATTTGTGACTAACTTGTATGATTTCTATTTTCAAATATAGAAAAACCTGTAAAAAAAAAAAAAAAAGTGTTGGCAAGTTAAAAAATATATAAAAAAATACTTTCTATCTAGTAAATAAATTTAAAAAAAAAAAATTGGGAAAAGAAATATGAAAAATGGATGGAGTGAACCAAACAATTTTTTTTAAAAAAAATTACAGAATGAAACTGGAAAATATTTTCTCAAACCAAATAAACCGTAACAGAAATTGGAGCTATCACTACAAATTTCAGGATATTTTTTTTTTTAATTGCCGAATTTTCAGAGTGTCGCCATCATTTATGAGGGCAGCTTCCATTTTCTGTAATAACTCGGTTCATGTGGAATATCATGGGTGAGTTCCGTTTCCAAGGGACGACCAAACGCGCCCTAATTTATTTCACTCTTTGGATTGCCTATTTGCCCATAGAGACGAAGAAACAGAGTTTGATAAAATCATAGTGCAGGCATATGCATGTCTCTCAGACAACTCAAAGAGAAGAGCCTTCAACATGGAGAGATGGAAAAGCTTCTGCACAGAGTGCAACAAAACCCCATACAAAACCTGCAATTCTCCAAGCAATGCCATTTCAACAAAACTCAAGGGATTAAATCCAACAGATCGGTCGAGATCTAAAAAAATCTTCCGAGGTTTGAAGGAGACTAAAGACAGATTCAAAGAGGAGGCAAGGGTGATAGCGAACTGTTTGAGGGCTAATTCAGTGTCAAGGAAAGAATCCCCACTCTTCAATCCATCTGATTATCAGAGAACCCGAAAAGAATTCCCACTTTTCAATCCATCTGACTATCTATTCCAAGGATACCCGCATCTCAGAACTCGAATTTACAAGAACCCAGAGAACCTCTGGTACTTGCAGACTGGAAACACCCGGAGTTGTGAACACCGAAGAGTGAAATGTGACTTCCCAGTATTTGAGATCAGGTCAGAAAAGGGACCATTCAGAAGCAGAACTGTTCGTATCCATTCATAATGCAAAGCAAGCAGATATTATGTTTCCTTTAACAAATGACAATGTGATTGGCATATTGCCTTTTCTTTAAGAGTTCTTCATTCTGTATTGAATTGTCATAATGCCCAGGATTTACCAGAGAAACATCTTGTATCAAACACAAGGATCCAACACAAGAATTCAAGCTCTAAAAGAAAATCAGTAAATGGATGAAATGACATTGCACTAATGATCAGAAACCCCACTACTTCATGTCAATGTACAAGAATACTATTCCCCCAAAAACAAAAACGAAAAAAGAATACTGTCACTCAAAATCAAAATTTATAATATTAGCTTATATCAGTTATTTGCGTCACCAAGACGATCCAACGGAAAAGACAGGATACTGTTGCTACAAAACTTCACTTTCGCATTCAACCCTGTTTCAGTCCAACTGCTATTCAAGGCACACTTAAAGTTTACATTAAATCGCCAGATGCTGATTAGAAGAATCTATCAGCTTTGTTCATCCACCTGAGGTGACTTAAGCTTCTTTTGCCAACTGTTTGGTCCCTGGTATTTTGAGAATACCATCATTTATCAAGGGCTGCAACTCTTCTTTTGCCATTTCACGTACGTTAGAATCCGATGATTCCATGAATGCACAAACTACCTTGCAACTGCAGTGACAGCAATAGGATCCAAAATGTAACATCAGAAATTGTCTATTTTCTTAAGTTCAGTTTAGATGCATTGGTCTCAAAAGTAGTAAGCCAACATCAACTAACCTGTGACCTTGTGCCCACATTTCACACTTCCCTTCCAGAGCGTTCTTCCATAGAGTGGAAGCGAACGTGGGGCAGTCCAAGACAAGCTTTCTAATGGTCCTGCTGGAATAGAAATTTTCAAGCACATGCTCATCTTCATCTTCTGATTTCGTCTGTGCCACAAGAGATGCTATAGCTTCATGCAATGCATCTATCTTGTCATCCAAAGTTGGGTGGAGAATGCCATCAGAACCCCCGGTTGCAACCTGTATGCATTACCATTAATTCAGTAAGAAGAAAATGAAAAAGTAATTCTTGAGATCATAAGAGGTAGATAAGAACAAGTATTCATCATAATAAAAAATATAATTTCAACCCTCACTTTTTCCATACATCCATCTCTTCTGATGAGATGTTGGAGGCAGATAAGAAAATACAAATCCCCATTGAATCAAAATATAGAGAACAAAGGGAATTCAAACAGCTATTTTCTCAACTAACAGAACCATGAAAAACTGACATAAACTTCACAATGAGAATACACATAATAAAAAAACAAAAAAGTCCTTTTTCTTATTAGGACTACTGAGATAGAGTATGTGCGGACGTCAATTGTAAGCCATTATATCAGGGAGGAAGCGGTTATACCGGGAAGCGTGTCCCCTAAAAATAGGGGGCATTCAATAGGACTGCACCACATGGGATGTCCGCACATAAGTTATTTGAGGACATGCTGACAAGAAAATTTCTATAATAAAAAACAATACCTCATATATGACTTCTTTGCCAAAATTTGATCTAAGCAATTCTCCTGCACTTTCAATACATGTGCCAATGAGACTCTGCAAGAGACACCAGCATCTAAGTTACATACTCAATAACAGTTTTTCGATGCAAGAGGCAGTCAAGTTGGATTTCAATCTACAACTCCATAGATTTAATTCCTGCCACTAAAGACTGGAAGAATAAATGAAGTATGATGTGTAATATCTTTCAGTTATTAGAAAAAAAGGAAAGGGGGATGAAAAAGAGGTGATAGAGTACAGAGAAGCAACAAACCTCAGCAAGCCCACTATTGACCAACAACTCCTGTCTTCGTAGGTAAGGATCCTTTTTTCCACCATCAACTAAGTGAAGGCTCTCACCATGACTTGAACTTTTGTTGACCTCAGCTGTGGTCTCCTCCACTTCACTTTTCGTTTCCTTGTCACCAGATTCATCAAGCTTTGAAGCTTTTGTTTCGGAATTTGCTTCATACTCACCCTGACATTAAGAAAAAGGTAAGTTCCAGTGCAGCAGCATCACCAATCTCAGGTAATTCTAAAAAAAAAGGCTAAGTTTTAAATTGCCTTGGTGCAAAGAGACGGAATAGATAAATTGAGAGAAGTCAGATCTTCCGGACTGATATAGCGAGGACAATTGGGATGAAGTAGCTGCAATAACAGACGCCTTCCGTTCTGAAACTTACAAAAAGATAAATGTTTAGGAATTTAGGTTTATAAAAGAATATGTTGAAAACAGGAAAGCATTAAAGATGGTCTACAAACTGCGTAGCTGTAAACATTGCACAATTTCAGGATGCAAGTCCATCTAAGAGGTATTCTGAAAATAAGAAAAACATAATATCGTCCTAACCAACCAATCTTTCAGTTTCTTACGGATCAAATCACATGTTCTCTCAAAGGTTCAAAGAGATTGATTCATAGACAATAAAGGTACTTCCAACAGTTGATTGTCACTAAAAGGTGAACTAGAAGCAAACCCTAACATGTGCCATGCTTTGAAAAAAACTGCTTGGTAGACCATCCCTCACATTCTCGTTAAAGCTGCATTAGTCATTCTTTGAAATCATATGAAAGTACAAGAATGGGAACCTTATCCAATACAAGCTCCTTTAGAATTGTTTGAAGCTCGCGAATGACAACCTGTAATTATAAGAATTTGGTTTAGAAGCCCAGTTAAAATTTGAAATTCCATTGAGGATGCAGAATAATTATCCATTTATCCGTGACAAAGAACACATGAGGAACCAACCTTTGTTATGAGCTTTGTGTCATCAACAATTGAAAGAAGGCAGGTGAGCACCTGAATATAGCATAAATTGACTCTTAGGTAAAAAGTATCACAGAAGAATTAAAAATAATTTTTTAATAAAAAGTATCATATAAATAGTTTTAATGCAGAAATGGGAAATAATAGATGAACTTCATGAGTATAATCGTTTGGCTGGTGTAAATCATGAAACTCAGATAACACATCCCAGCAATATTTAAATCATAAATATCTTAGACAACTTGACTATAATTTAGAGCAGGTGCCGCAAAAGGGGTACCTCATTTAATAACTACTGAAAGCAGTAAAGAGTAGAGACAAATATGTATAAGATAAAGATGAAATCCTAAAGTTAAAGGATCTATCTCATTTAGATTTTTCCTGATCAATACGGGTTTCTGCAGATAAGTAGATCCACTAATATTATGTTAGAAGGAAAGAAAAATTGATAACTTGTTACAAACTTTAAGGGAAGGAGCTTTTCTTATTATCCATGGTATGTCATTTTCCAGGAAGTAAGCAGCCTCATTCATCTCATGTTATGCAAATAATTTAATATTGTGGAAAACCTAATTTGCACTCATAATAAACACCTTAACTATCGATTATTTTTTCTAGATAGGAATCCTTAACCAAACCCCATCCTTAAGAGAGGTAAACATCATTTCACCATCCATCGTAACAAATGAAGGCTCAATTCAAGGATCACCCTTGAAATGACCTGTTATATCATATTTTGGAAGCTAGCATATTTTCTTGATAGTTAAAATGCTAATATGCTAAGTTGCTAACTGTAACGATATCTACATTGAACCTACAAATATATGCACACTCACACACATTGGACCGAATGTGCCCACCGCCAAGACCATAATTGATTATGCAAGTGATAAAGTGCATTTAACAGTCAATCAAATTCCCTTTGGGCTCCGTAGTGGTTAAATAATGTTCAACTTCCAACACAAGTATAAAAACTGATAAGAGCACAAAAATCAAAAGAAAAAGATTTTTAAAATAAAATAAAAAATGAGTTTTAACAACTTCAAATGGGGAAAAAGTACTGGGGGAACTTTTAGATGACCCAAGAAATAAAACTCCTCCAAAAGTGTTTTACGAGCACTTGAAATGAGTTCATCTTTTTTTACAAAGCATATTAAAAAGAGCACAAAAAGTTCTTGTTTAATATCTCTATGCTTAGCTAAAGGCATAAAGGACAACAATCATAACTTCCCAAACACAGAATAACCAGAAGCAATTATAAGACAGCTGAACTGATGGGGTTCACAAAAACACAAACTATAAAAATTAATAGATAATTGAACACGATATGTGCAATCACTGAAAGAATCCAGGAAACATAAGTCAAAAGACACCGGCTGCTAAAAGAAGTGATATAAATTGCCCCTATGACTGAAATTTGAGATGCCAGAACCCCAAAGATGATCCTTACCATACTCCCATATTGATCATGTGCTATTTTTCCAATGTGGCCTTTCATTCCTTTGATGATTTTCTTTCGTTCCTAAAATAGAAGACAACATTGAAAAATAATTCATGGCCTGATAAAAATTAGAACTCCACAAGCAAATGGACAGATCAAGAAATGATAAGATATCATTTACTTGGATCAGGTAAAACTTTAAGCCCAACTGCAACAAACCTTTGCACTCCCATGCTTTACACATAGCATCCCAATCCTAGATCCATCCTTAGTATGGATCATTCGAACAAGCAGTGGACCTGACAATTGTTGGATTACATCTGTGGCAGAGGACTTTTAACAAACTTAATTTAGAAAAATAATAATAATAATAATAAAGAAAGAAAAAAAGAAAGGAGCAAAATCCACTTCCACAAACTAGAAATTTATTATTCAAATTAATAGATAGCATGTAAAAGAAAAAATCAATACCTGGCCAGCGATGCTGAAGTACTCCATTAATGCCCTGTGTATGATAGAGTGGTCGACTATTCCTTTTTCCAGAATTGGTTGAATCACAGAACTCATGTGTCGTAAGACTGAAGCTTTTTGCAAGCTTAGTTTAGAAATTATATCAACTAGCCTGACAATATAATGAAGAAGATGAAAATGTGTGGCAAGACAACCAACATCCTTATGAAAGTGAAACATTTCTTTATAAAAAATATGGTCCAGTCACTATTCCATAGTACTTGAAACATCAAAAAATATAAACAGTGGAAAACATTAAGATTTTAAATTTCCACTTCGTATTGCTGTGATTGACAGCTAAGCAGGAAGGGATGTTTTTGTCCTCAAATTTCTGCTTCTAAGGTTGAAGATGCCATTTTGCAAAAAATCTTGCAGTTTTGAGAATATTAAGTGTCACATATCATGTAGTCTAGCAGAAATATTGAGGGCATACAATAAAAGAAAACAATAATCAAGAAAAGAAAAACGACTGGTTCTCCGGTGTTAAAAGCATTTCAAATGGCTGAATCTTTTTTACCTGCTCTCTTTCATTGAGACCAAGTCCTTAAACAACTGAAGCTCTGTAGAATACAATTCCATCAGAAGCTCTTGTTTCTGAGTTGCATTTCCCAATTGGTACGCATGTTCAATAACTGCAAGAAACCACATAATGGCAAGAATAAAAGTAAGCTACAAGACTTGTAGTGAGATAGATCTGGCTGCTCACTGAAATACATCAGTTAAATTCCTAAGCTCAATGGATAGTGAGCCAATGCCACATGCAAATCTAATAGTCTATGTTTCACTTCTAAAAAAATCGAGGGTATCATCCTAAAATAAAATCCAGCAAAATCCATTGCGACTAGCCTAAGCCTGGTACCATTTATCGAGTAATTCTAAACTGAGAACCCACCCAAATTAAGTCATCTCAGGTGTAACCCAGGTAATTTGAAAACAAGAAAACCAGTATGGCTTGTGAATGATTGTAGTTATTATTAGGTCCAAAGTATTAATGAGATCTGTCCCCAAGTACTTATGGAAAACATAAGAACAATGACAAACTGCAACAAATTATATATGACATACCAACAGATCCAACCATATGACGAAGAAGAGAAGCAGCATGGCCATGGAGGGAGGAGATAAAACCAGCCAACTGCTTTTTGGAGGCTGCAAACAGTATAACGCAATAAGGGTTATATAAACTACAAATAATATGACTGAACAAATCTAAGTAACAACCATACCATTGTCTAACATTTTCTTCACCAGATGAACGGCATATGTGTTGCATGCAAGGGTGAGAAGATGTGGCTGAAGCTCCTCAAAAACAGCATCTCTTTCAGCTTGTGAACAGTACTTAACACACGTCTATTGTAAAAGAAACAACATTACTACATGCTACTGCAAGCAAATAAAATAATCAAATTTGATTACATCAAGAAAGAAGAAACTAGAAATCACCTGCAGAACACGGGAAGAAACATGGGAGCCTGCAATTTCAGGAATCTTCCCTTTCATCTTCTGTAGAGCTTCACTCACCAACCTTTAATCAAAGAAGAATAGAGTTAAACAAGCAATAATGGAAGAACATCCCATGTAATAATTATTAAAAAAAATACACACTTTGATCTATCTTCTTTAGCAATATTACGGCGCCTCATCCTTTCCCACAGTGAAGCAAGCTCCTGTTGAAGAGGGGAAAATGCTTGGTTTAGCCAACAAGCACCACAAACTCACCGAGCAAGTGTATCATTAAGCATCACACACATTTTTAAAGTGGTAAGAAATCAGAATTTTTTTCAAAAATCTTACAACAAACTAATGATAATAAAGCATCGTAGAACTAGAGAAAAGAAATACTTGTTCAAGAGTAAAATGTCGCTTCCTCTTCTTCTTCCTAGCCTCTGCCAGCTCCTACAATAAACCCGTAAACCAAACAATAATAAGAAACTTTTTCTTCCAATTCAAATTCAAATCGCCATGTTCTATCAGAATAAAACATTTGCCGCCAGAAAAATTACACATGCCAACAAACACGCTTTTGCACGTAATCCGATATTTCTTAATTAAATCAACACATTGTCGTGTCACAAATTAATCATATATCATGGGCAAACCATAAAACCCAATACATGTTACAAAATCGAAAAGCTTCTGATTTTTCAAATTGTGGTTTAATTCTAGTTAAATTGGGATTTCACTAATAATCCAAGTAATAAAAATGCAGATACATATACAGACAAAACACCATAGTACTAATCGGTTAGCAGCTCGGAAATATTTCTCCTGTTTTTATAACCTAAAAATCAATACAATCTCTACTTTCAAAATCAATAAAAGTGCTTTGAAAAATGCTAACTAATCAATTCAAAAATGAACCTTGGCGTGCAGACGACTTTCTCGCTTCGTCTTGGGAACCTTCTTCTCTTTATCAGTGTCTGATTTCTCAGAGTGGTGTTGTTTGGATGATTTGAAAGGTTTCTTCATACTCATGTTCGGAGAATTCGAAGGTTTGGATTGAGCAAACTTGGGCTTTTTCTTCCAAGTGACGTCGTTTTTCTCCCCCTGAGCATTTGGATTCAGCTTTCTCTTTTTGAGTTCGTTGCTCTGGTGACACTTCGCCGCCATTGGAGTCTCTGAACCTTTTCCTCTTTCTGTTTTCTTTCGTATTATGGAGTCAAGTGTATTGTCTCTCTCATGCGCAGGATATTCATCTCTGTGAGCAAGAAACAGAGACTCGGTAGCACAGAGCAGCTTTAACCTTTCAGCGACTTGAGAAATTTTGAGAGAGGCTCAGGAATGGAGAAGAAGGTTGCAGCACTGGAAACAGAGACTGAACCCTAGCACCTAAACGCCTGATTTGGAGGGGTTTTTCAAAGCCATTTTACTTTTTTAGCCTTTTAGGCTTTAAGGTTGCGTTTGGTACGCGGGTTAGGAATCTCAAGCCTGGGAATGTCTAATCGGGGGGTTTGGGTTTGGGTTTGTAAACTTTGTTTGGAATGTTGGGGTTCAGGATTAAGATGATTGGGCTTCAAGCCTGACCTGTGTTTGTTTGGACCATAGGATTACAGCAATTATTTTTGAAATTACAAAATTACCCTTCATTGTTTTATATATATATATTATATATAATCTGATATATATATTATATATATTAAAATCTGATAATATTTGATTTATATATAATCTTATATATATATTTATAAAAATCTGCTGTGTGTGTGTGTGTGTATATATATATATATATATATATATATATATATATATATATAACAGAGAAGGGCACGACCTCCACGGCGACGACGACGACGCACGGCTTCACGGCGACTCACGGCGACGACGACGACCGGCGACGACGACGACCGGCGAGTCCCCTTCTTTTTCTTCTTCTTCCTCTCTCTTCTCCCACCGGCGTGAGTAGCAGCGGCAGTCTTCTCTTCTTCTTCTTCTTCTTCTTCTTCTTCCTCTCTTTTCTCCCGCCGGCGTTCTCTTCTTCTGCAAAACGAACCCACCGGTTTCAGTTTGAATTGGGGATGGAGATGGAAGATGAATTTGTTGCCTGCAAAACGAAAGGGCACGCTCGTCAATAATGAAAGTCATAATCCCAAGCCCCGGTTGCCAAACCTCAAACCCACCGGTCGCAAGAGGCTTGAGATTCCCACCCATGGCCGGCTTCCCCACTGCACCGGCTTACCTTTTTCACCCCAAACCTTCCATCCAAACACTGTAATCTCCACCCCAAACCCAAACCCGCCGGTCAAAACCTCCAACCAAACGCACCCTAAGTTTCCTAATTTCCTTTAGTGGCATGGGGTGGATTTTGGTAAAATTGTTGAATGTAAAATAAGTAAATAACCGTCCGTTGTAGTGAACCGTGTCCGATTCGTCAAACCCGCCGGTTCAACCGGAGGTTCCAGCGATTTTGCAAAAAATAAATTAGTAGTGTCAAAATGGACTGGTTGTCCATTTAATCCACTAATCGGTCCATTAAGTTAAAGGATCGGACCTGATCCTGTCCGATAACTAATGGACTAGGCTGATCCGATCCATAATAAATTGACAGATTGTGCTAAGGTTTTTTGTCCAATGGACCGGCCTGATCTGTGTCCATTAAGTGGTCCGATCCGATCCGAAGCCCGGTCCATCCATTAGTCCGAAAGTTCGAACCTAAAACTCCATGCCTTATATGCAAATGTCTTACCACTAAGTTATGTATAACTTTATTTTCTTAAGTTGTGATATATAATATTTAACTTTATTTCATTTTCTCAAGGTTAAACTTTTTATAATATTTAACCTCATGCCTTATATAAAGGCCTTACCACTAAGTTATGTATAACCTTATTTTTTTAAGTATTAATAAGGTTATACATAACTTAGTGGTAAGGCCTTTGCATATAAGGCATGAGGTTCTAAGTTCGAACCTCTTTATACACTGTGTATTAATTAATTTTATAATGATCCATTAGTCCGGTCCAGTCCAATCCGATCCAATCCATTAGCCCATTTGGCTTGTTAACATAATAGACCAGTCTAATGGATCGGATTGAACAGGGCTTTCAGCTTAATGGGCTGGCCCGATCTGATCCGATAGCTTTACGGACAAAGCATGATTTGATCCGTTAGCCCATTAGTCCAAATTCTTAACAGATCGAGGTCAGTCCAATCCAACCGAATTGACACCACTAAAATAAATGATTTTTGCCAAGATTGGTTTTAGCCGATTAACCCAACCAAAAGCCAGACCAGTCAAACGGTTCAATAGTCTGATCCGATTCGAGTTTAATAACATGATTTCTATAACATTTAGGACTATATATATATATATATCCGGCAGTTCAATGAACACAATTTTATATACAGATTTTAATTCACCATTCTTACATTTTCATTATAACAATTCATCTACTGCGTCCCCATCTTCGCCCTCGAATCCTATTTTCTAATTAGGGTCCATTTGCATTAACTTTTTTTATAATCACTTTTAGAGCTTAAAATTTCATTTGATTTAAGAAGAATTATGATAATTATTTTTAAACAACTTGAGAGATTATAAGATGTATGACAAAATTTTCATACTAATAGTGATTGTGGTAAAAGTTAGAAAGCTCCAACTTTTATCACAGTTACTTTTAGTTTAAAATTTTTGATATGTGAAGACATGGTTTGAACATAATTTCAAAAAAACAATTGAAAAAATAGTTCTCGAAAAGTGATTTTAGCAAGAGCTAGCGATGGACGCTTAAAAACAGCCAAGCTTTGTACCTGCTTCTTGTTACTGAGCACCCTCAAGAGCCCAATCAATTGACTATTGGACTGATGGATGGATCAGTCAAAGTTATAAAGCCTTCAGAGTCTGAGGGGAAGTGGGGATTTGCTTTGCCTGTGATGATGAAACACACATGCCAGGGCAGCAGCAGCGGCATCCATTCATCCCCTAATAGCACTACACCCATTGCTGAGCGCTCCAAACATGAGAATCCCATGTACCTAGCTTATTGCCCTAATTCCTCTCTGTTTTTTCGTCCTCATCAATTGTATCAGCATAGGCCCCCAAAAAAAAAAAAGAGTTCTGATGATCTGATGTTTATATGCGTACCCAAAAAAAAAAATGAAATGCCGGAGAAGTTGCCTGCTAAAAGCCTCTTGAAAAACTGCAAAATATGAGAAATAAGGAGTTCAAGCCACACTATCTTATGTTAGGTAGTGAAGAGGGTAAACTCCATAAGAGATCGGGTGTCGACGCGTGTCATGTAAAGGCGCGAACATCCGATCACCTATGGTCTTACCCGATCTGTTATATACCAACCAATCTATCAACTTCATTCAATTAAGGCAGGTTCTTACCTGCTCTACGAATGGAATGATCATAAAATAGCTCCGTTGAGAGTGCGACGTGATGTAATAAACAGGCATGGAGGATATTAATGGGCCGCTCAATTAATCCACGTTGATCATTAATGAGCTATTCGATCAACCCACATTGAACAATTAATGAAAGGATCGCACTCAAGTGGCCGTATCAATGACCACGTTATAAAAGCCTCCATCACTTCATTTAACAGGTAAGTCATTAATATCTCATTTATTACACTCCTGCTCTACATTAACTCTGTGAACTAACTTGTTCGTCAGAGCTTTGTAGGAAGAACACCACACCAGTAGTAGTTCGTCAGAGCTCAACCCAGCTTGGTCTCCGACTTAGTTTGTTTGTCCCTTACCTATTTTCAACATCATCAGGTAGTAATAAGTGTAATGTTATATAGTGATAATCTTATGTGTTGGCAAAGGGAGGAGAAAAGGGGAATGGTCCTTGTTAACCCCAATATTCCACTTCAGATGCCATCAACTGCATTGTTTGAATCCATTCTCTAAAATGATAATATGTATATAATTACAAAAATGTTATACAACCAGAAACTTTAACTTGAATTTAAAAATCATGATGTGTCATGCTTTGAGTGGTTTAGTTCTTTTTTCAAATAAATTCTATCTTTTTTACACACCACTCAAAATATGACACATCATGGTGGTTTTTAAATTTGGGTTAAAGTTTCTGGTTGTGTAGCATTTTTGATATAATTATATCTGACACAATTAGAACTAAAACTACATATTTCGAACTTTGAATCATATTTGCTGTCAGTTACAACTATCTATTAGTGAGCTTATTACATGTGCAGCCGGTGCTGGGAACTTAAGTGAGCATCAAATCTAACATCATGCAGAAACTGATGAAATTTTTTCTATTCTTTTGCTGTCCTCTCTCTCTTTCTCTCTCTCTCTCTCTCTCTCTCTCTCTCTCTCTCTCTTCATTCTTCGTGTCTGTCTGTCTGCATTCCATTCCTGTCTTTTTTTTGGTGAGGGTAAAGTCGGCCAAATTCAGACTGAAGAAACAGAAAACCTCAGAAAATATTTTGAAAAAGTTTGGTTGTTTAACTATTTCTCTCTGTTGCGCTAAACTTTGGATTAAAAAAAAAAATCAGAACTCTGATCGAATTTGGGGTACTAAAACTGAATAATTAAAATATATGAAAACCCCAGTTGTCGAAAGTCAGCTGAGAATTGAAATTCGGACAATCTTACAGATTTGAATTAGTAACCATGCCCCAGATAGCTAGATCAATCAATGACTTGGATAGTAGTTTCATTAGGATTCACTCCCAAATTCCTTTTTTTTTCTTCTTTTCACCTATGAATGGAAACCTCTCCTTACTCCGACACTCACATTACTAATAATTAAAATATTTGTAACTCTTTTCTGCAAGTGGGAAAGGAATACATGTGAATGGAAACCTCTCCTTACTCCCAGGGCGGCCCTTGGCTTTTGCCACCTAAAACATTTGTTTGAGGTCTCCAATTTTAAGGGGCCCAATTTTTTTTTTAAGGCCCTATACTCCCACAAGAGGGTTTTCACCATCAGTTCATCCGACAAGAGCTTTCATCCATCAGTTCTCCAATCTAAATGGACCCAACAGCCCAATGTTTGATCCTCTTTTATTAGTTTGATCCTCTTTTATATTTATTTGATATATGTGTATTAGTGAATGGTAATAGGAGGTTCTGGGTGAGCCAAATGAAATCCCTTTTGTGAATTGCTTGTTGTAGTATGGATGTAGGTTTTAGTCTAAGAGAAACTAAGATATGCAATTTTTTTTTTTTTATATGTCTAAATGTAGAAGAGCCTCATTCTAAGAACTCGCTTAGGGCCACCCAAACCCCAGGCCAGTCTTGCTTACTCCTACACTCACATTACTAATAATTAAAATATTTGTACATTACTAATAATTAAAATATTTGTAACTCTTTTCTATAAGTGGGAAATGAATACATGTCACTAGACCGACATGCCATAATTTTAAATTAATATAGTACATTCAAAGCGTCATATTTGACTGAACTTCCATATTATTTAGGTACTTGTTTATGATGTTGTCTCTAATGCCACATCAAGTATACAAAGGGAAATTGAGTCTTGTTTGTTCCTTTTCAATATCAACTATATACGTATCTGCATGTTTTTCCCCCTTCCTATATAATCCTATTCCCTGCACTGTAATTGTTGAACAAAACAAAAAAAGAGAGCCACGCGTTGGGTGGTTAGGAGTAATGTACTTGTGGCTAGAACATGCTTTGCTTTGCTGGTGGTTGGTGGTAGTGGTGGGGGACTAAGATTTGTATGATTATATAGTGATTTGATAAAGACTCATGGCATGTGGGTGTTGGCCCGGAAGGTGCTGCGCATAAACAAAACTCCCAACTGCAGGGCTTGTCGTCTGTGTAATTTGACTAATTTCTTCAAAAGGACAGTATCGATTCATTAAGTCATTACTCTGGTACACCTGAGTGGGAGGTTTTGCAGCATGAATCACGAAGAAATGAATGAGAACACTCTTAGTAATATTGTCTATCGATAAAGACTTCTTTTAATGTGACCATGGTGAACAAAAAATAAGGCACCGTTTGGATTTATTTTTTATAAGTACTTATTTGCTTTTTTAAAATAAAGCCAAACGGTGTCTAAATAACCGCAAATAAGTACTTATAAAAAAAAATCCAAATGGTGCCTAAATAACAAAATTCTAAAATCAACTGAAAGTCTGGGTCCTCTTTAAACGCCTTTTTAAATATCAACATTTGTCTTTAATGGCATAGCTATTAGCTAAGCTCACGAAAATCCGTTACTCTAATATGAAATTAATAAGGTCGTCATTTTTACAAGTATATATCCTGCTTCAACTTTTTCCATTTTTAGTATTCTAAGAGCATCTCCAATGCAAAAAAGTCAAATTTGGCATTTCTTGATACCAAAAAGCCAAATTTGGCATCTCAAAGTGCCAAATGGGCTTAGAATTTGGCATCAACTAGTGCTTTTTGGGATGCCAAATTTGGCTTTTGCATTGGAGATGCTCTAAGAATGGCTCAGTATTGTATTCTTTTCTTTCTTTTTTCTTTTGTTACAATTGATGGAAATGGAACTCATGATTTAGTCTAATCTTATTCCATAATTTTCTAATAACTCAACATCTGCGCTAGCTCCATTGGCTTCAAACGTATATGTTATATCAATGTCAATCATTTATACTATCTTTTCTTGCATTAAAAACGAAAGAAAAAAAGAGATAATTTACCAAAAGTCCTATTTTAGATATGTTTATTACTTGAAGTCCTTTTTTTTTCAAAAGTCTTGCTAGAAAAGTTTTAATGACTAAAGTCCATTCTTTTAAAATTCACTTTTTTGGGGACATAATAGTCATTGCCTCTACTGAGATTAGAAATGATCCTCTTCTCCGAGGAAGACGAGAGAAGCCGACGAGCTCCACAGATTGGCGGTGCTCTCTCTGTTCGTCTCCAGTATTTTCTTATCTAGAGAGAACCTAGAAATCTGGGAACTGTTTCATCATTGATTTTCTCTCCTATCAATCCTCTGTCAATGGCAGAACCAGTTGTTCAGTCCTCACAATGTTGCTACTCTTGCAATGTTGATCGGCGACTAGTTGATGATGTTGATCGGAGTGCTTCTCTCTCTTCATCTCTCCCTTTTTTTCTCTCTATTGTGCAACTGCAACTCCACGACCATTAATGGTGTGGTGTGAAGATTAATGATGGCAGTGTGTGCTAAGCAGACTTTACTAAACCAAGATATACAATAACTCCATCACAAGGAATCCAAATATAGCACCCTGCCTTTGTCTTAACAAATAGATGCAATCCTGGACCTCCATTCTTTCTTAGGAATGCATGTGACTAACAGTGCAGGTCCCTCCACTATATATATCTTTGTTTGTATATATATATATATCAACTTGTTTTAAACTTAGACCCATGATCACGTCACTCACACACATTATAGAAGCTAGCAAAGGATTTTGAAATGAAAGGTTTCATATGTAACTGCTTATTAACTCTAGCAATGAAGTACTTTTGGCGATCACCAAAATTTATGTTTGATAGGGTATGGAGAAGTTTTATTTATTTGTTTATTAAATTAATTTTCAGCATATGAAATTTATTTTTGGTGTAGTGAAATGCGATTTTCGGCGTAATGAAACGTATTTTTAAGGATTAGGGGTAGAAGTGACATTGAAAGTTACAGAGGAATATTTTTGTTGCCAAAAAACTTTAAAAAGGGCTTTTGGCCGATTCTTCCAAATAAAAACTCCAAAAGGGGTACAGTAATGTGTGAAACAGAGCACACAGGGTTCAATTCGAAATAAACGGAGAATTCACAGCATGGGAAAAAAACAAATATTATTAAAAAAAAAAAAGTAGAATTCGAAATGATTTAATCATGTGCAATGGCGATAGCGAGAATGAAAAGGACATGTCCCCAATAATTTTACAGAGAGAGAGAGAGAGAGAGAGAGAGTCACGATGGGGTTGATTTGCTGCATCAAATAATTGAGAAGGTATATGTAGATTCAGCAAGTAGTCACGTCAGTCCATTCCTATGATCTACCTAGTGTTTTCACATTTATTGCGAAAAGCCACAATGTGCCATTAATGGCCCTAACCCGTAAGTCCGTAACCATCACTGTACTCCTGATTACTTTTTTTAATCAACTGCCGCCCCCCCTGGAGTGTGGCCACTTCTGGTCGATTCGACACTAATTGAAGTCTAGCTAATGTGTGTTGTCCTATGACTGGCTTTAGCCGCCCCACCACCTCCCCGCCCAAATTTGCCATCTCCAGCAAACATGTTAAAATGATAGATGTTAATATGACGGTATTTTAGCTCCACACGCATACACTACCCCATGTGTATTGTTGGCTAAACTATGATGAGACTAATTTCTTTTATTTAAATAATTTTTTAAATTAAACACCAACATATGACATCATTTATATATCTTAAACCAAAAGAAAAAAAAAAAAGGTGTTTATAATTAAATTGTATTTGATATACAATTTATTAAAATTTTTCACAGTCTGTATCTCGTAAATCGACCGTTAGATTACTATAATTTTTGGCATGCCTGTCATAAATAGGAATAATATTCAATCCAACGGTCGGTTTTTCGAAATACCTGATTTATATTGGCCAAATGGTCAAATGGCTTTTGAGTCACACCATACTTGCTCAGCAGCCAAACCAAGCCATGCTATAGAAGCCTACTTATGACACTTGGACCGACTGAGGTCCAAACGAGGCACCCCTTTGTCTTGAATTGATATTGTAATTTCAATTGATTATAACTATATTATGTTATCAGAATCATGTATAAAACTGCAATGCAAAAAAGTTTACTCCAAGCTAAATTATATATATATATATATATATATATATATATATATATATA
>JAESVK010000778.1:1949721-1969656 GCA_017140935.1 Hamamelis virginiana | reverse complement strand
GAACATCGAAAATACCATAGTTGAATGGTATGATTGGGGTACAATCAGTATGCCCATTAATTGGATTGGAGGAAACATTACATATTGAGTCAACGAATTATAAATTAAAATCAGTGACTAAATCACATAATATAATGTTTATTATATAATATCATTCTCGTATATTTGATTATCACAATAATGGACCGCTGTAGGTCATGGACCACATAATTTTTCTTGAAAAAAAAAATAGTGACACGTCAAAGAACTTGGCAAGGGAGCTAAATGAGGATGAATGAGTACAGGACGAAGTTGTTGGTCATGGCCTGTGGAAGTTATTGGAGCCAGGCTATTAGGCTATTCATGATTGACGTGGGTCCCACCTTATGCCCTGTCATCCCACATGCGGACTCGAGACCCCATGCTCTCCTTTCCTAAATTTATTCCTTCTATTATGCCGATTATTCTAACGTCAATCTCTGTTTCACCTACTTTCTATACTATTTCATCGTAAAAGCATCTCTTATTTGAGGTGTCATTACCACAATTTAGCATTATCATTCAAATAGGATTACCCAAATAAGTGTACTATTTTTGAGTTGTCAAAAAGTCTATTCATGCAAAAGCATCTCTCAATATCCGGTGAAAGTGGAATTCGAATTCTAAGTCTATGATACAATCACAAAAACATTTTACCAGCTAATACTTTCAAAATAGTAGGCTATTTGAAGTGCTAAATTTTGATAATGGCGTATAGTACTACTAAATATAGCATATTTGTTATTTGTGCCATATCATAATTTTCATTAAAAAAGTGAAAGATGTCAAAATATACTATTAATGAATTTGACACACACACACATATATATATATATATATATATGCAAAAATTTAAATTTAATATCATTTTATAGTGCCAAATTTTGGTATTAACACATCAAATGGCATGACTGTAATAAAGATTTATCATCTAATGAGCTAGAGCATCTTCCATACTAAAAGTCATTTTTAACGGTTTAAAATCATATTTTAGTTAGTTTGTAGCAAAAATGACTATTAAATGAATAATATATATATATATATATATATATATATTCTTGTAACTAAACACAAGTTTTTATATACATTTTGTATGTCTTAAAGATAATTAGTTATTGCTAAGAGTTATCAAAGTGTGTCAACTTTTTGCTAAGCGAAAATATGGAGGTTTTTCTACTGATGCATTGGAATATGTAGTCTGAGAGTTAAAAAAAATTGTTATGAATTCTGTTACTCTAAGATATTGAAATTGAGTAAAAAGTAAAATAGTAGAAAACAAAGAATGTTACAATTTCGTGTTTAACTCAAGAGACATCATGTTATAGTGATACATTAGTTCATTAAAAAAATTCAAATAAATCACAATATATATATATATATATATATATAAAATTTTCTATTTGTACTTGTCTTTTCTTCTTTTCTCACATCACAATAAAGAAGTTTACTTATTTTTTTAAATAAGTTTGTGTGATTGATATATCAGCATTACACAAGTTGGTGTTAACCTGAGCGGGCATCATCTGTTTTTTAAAATAATAAAAAAAAAGAATTCACCTGAGAGGACGAATAGCATTTTTAAAATAAATAAGACAAAAATTATGTACGTGTGTCAGCAGGCCACCATTGTTTCACAGAAACTTCAGGAGACCCGTACTTATTTTATCATTCCCCTTCTCTTATTTATCTTTCTCTCACTAATCATCCCTTAACAGGCGTAAGCAAACAGGAAATAGTATGAGAACACGGAGACTAGCATTAGTCTTTACAGCCATTCTCTCTCTGTGCATATATATATATATAGAGAGATTTTCTCTCTCTACTCTCTGTCTCTATTTCTCATGGAGGAGGGCCGTTTCAAACAATTTTGTCGGCGAGAGACGTTATTAATCATTTTGATATAGAGGGTAATTAATGGTAATTAATATTTTATACTCCATATTCTCTGTGCATTTCCTTAGTTTGATTTGCCTATATGCATGAAAAGCTGTCATTTTTATTGTATTATATTCTTTACCAAATATATATATATATTATTAATTTCTCTTGTCATTTATACAATTAATGCTACTTAATTCACATACTTACAGAAAGCTTCCCTGTTTTTGTGCTCCTTTCTTCTCCTCTTTTCCCCTGCTCTGCAGTTCCTGTTTGTTGCTGTTGTTGTTTGCGCATCAGCGTATGTTCTTGTCTCTTTGGTCACTGTTGCAGAAGCTCTTACCCATGAAGATGCCAGTAAGTACGTTTATTTATTTTTTATTTTTTCGGTTTTTTTCTTTCCTTCTTTTTATTTTTGCATCTATAAATTTCAGAGCTTTGTTTGAATTTGATTTTTATTAGGGATTTATTCCTTCTGTTTTTTTTTTTCTTTTTGATGGGTGTTTGAGATTTTTCTATAGATTTATTTATTTTTGAAGTGTATATCAAATTATCTTTGTGGGTTTTGGAGATTTTTCCCAACACCAAAGTTCTTGAAGGGGAATTCAATTTTATTTAGTTTTGATCTTACTGTATGTGTATCTATATTTATAGTGAGAGCGAATTTTTATGGACATTGATATGACCCTAAAGGAGATTTTCACGCTTTTTTTTTTTTCTTGAATTCTGTTTTTTCCTCTGTTATTATTATTATTACTTAAAAAAAATATTTTTGAACCAATCGAAGTGGTTTAGCTTTTTGGTTCCTTACTCTTCCTGAAAACACTGATACTCTTCTGCTTTATCTTAGTTGTTTTTGTTCCCGGAATGACTCTTGTTACTTTTAATCATGAAAGAAAACATACTTCGACTACACATTTAGAATGGCTTATTTATTTAATCAGTCCAGTTGTTTCCTTATCATTTTGGGCTGGATTCATCTCTTATTCTTCTCTGAAATCTTAATTTCAGCTTTCAAGAAAATATTTGATTGAGTTGTACATTATTATCCGACCATCTTAGTATTCAAATTGAGTTTCTCTTATTTCTCTGCTCTAATTCATTGTTATAAGATTCGTATACCATTATTATGCATTACAATCCGATAACAAACTACCTTTTCCTAATCATGTATGGATTCGCTTTTTCGTTCCTATGAATTTTGTTCATTGTTGGGATATTTGACAACTTTGTTTTTTTTGCTTGTTCGATGTTTTCATTGAATCCCTTAAAGGTGTTTGGGCTTCTTTGTCTTGTCCCACTATAGGAGTTTTGTTCATTGTTGGGATATTTGAGAACTTTGGTTTATTTGCTTGTTCTTTGTTTCATTGAATCCATTAATGGTGTTTGGGCTTCTTTGTCTTGTCCCATTCTCTTCCTGTGAAATTCTTTGTCATCATTTTTGTGTTTTTTAGCTTGTTCTAGTTTTCTATGATCTAATTCATACACCCCATGATATACTATTGTGATAGAGCTGAACATGAAGCTTGTTTTAACTCTGATATCTGGGATTTGCATGTTTTTTCCGCCTCTGTTTGGATCTCTGAAAGAGCGAGGGAAAGGAAAAGGAAAAGCTTAAAAATGCTTTAGAGAGGAACCCATTTCAATACAATTTTCAGCATTTCCTTTCCTTTCCCTTATTCTTTATGAGATCCAAACAAAGCCTTTGTGTATCTGTTTTCTTTTGAATTACATATCTGCGTTAGTGAATTTGTATGTCTATGAACTCTTCTGAGAATTGGAGTGTTGTCTTTTCTTATTTGCCTTTCAGGTTGCATTGCTTTTGCTTCTGGTATTGAGCAATGCTGCCGAAGTTATCAGTGAAGAGAGTGATAGGCAGTGCAAGGATAAGCTGACATTGAACCCAAGGCCTCACAGTGTGTCCATTTTAGAGTTTGGTGCTGTTGGGGATGGGAAAACATTAAACACAATTGCCTTTCAGAATGCCATTTTCTATCTGAAGTCCTTTGCCGACAAAGGTGGTGCTCAGCTGTATGTGCCACCAGGAAGATGGCTCACCGGAAGTTTCAATCTTACCAGCCACCTTACACTCTTCTTGGAGCGAGGTGCTGTTATTTTTGGATCCCAGGTGTTTTTCCATTCCTTGCTCGAGTAATTTCTTGTGCCTTTGAATTTTCACAGTTTTTTTTTTTTTTTTTTTTAATTTTTTTCTCTTGCTTGTTCAGGAGCCATCTCATTGGGAAACTGTCGATCCCCTACCCTCATATGGTCGAGGGATTGAACTTCCAGGAAGAAGATACCGAAGCTTGATAAATGGATATATGCTACATGACGTGGTGATAACAGGTAAGTGTTTTGATACCATTTCTTTGTATGCAACAGTTTGCTTCTCTGTCTCTCGCATGAACACGCATTCACCCATTTACTGAACTTAGGTGATAATGGCACGATCGATGGTCAGGGCTCTGTTTGGTGGGATTGGTTCAGCTCTCATTCCTTGAACTATAGCCGCCCTCATCTTGTGGAGTTCATTTCCTCCAATGATATTGTGGTGTCAAACCTTACTTTCTTGAATGCCCCAGCATACAATATCCATCCAGTCTATTGCAGGTATCTTGGCTAGTATGTGTTGGTGGCTTTTCTGCCCCTTCATTGAAGGATTTAAGTTGTTTCTCAATCAAAAGTGACTTGCACTAGGAATTGATTTTCATATGTATCTGGGTGTAATGCAGTAATGTACAAGTTCAAAATATTTCAGTTTATGCTCCACCCGAATCCCCTTTCACCATTGGTATAGTCCCAGGTTTGTGATGATCCCTTCACCTTCCACTTTTTGGTCTATTTTGAAATTGAAAAGCTTGACTTCATGTTTAGAAAACACTCATCTTTATCTCCCGTGTATGTGTGTGTGTGTGTGTGTGTAATATGTTCTGAAACTATTTATGAATTAATCCTTCCAAGCATCTCTTCATTTGCATTCGGAGCTAGTGACATGACATGAACTATGCTAATTCATCTTCTATACAAAACTCTGCTTTCAGATTCTTCAGATAATGTGTGCATAGAGGATTGTAGCATTGAAATGGGTTACGATGCCATTGCACTCAAGAGTGGCTGGGATGAGTACGGCATTGTGTATGCCCGACCCACCACAAATGTACATATCAAACGGGTTCACCTTCAATCATCATCTGGTTCTTCCCTTGCCTTTGGCAGTGAGATGTCTGGTGGCATTTCTAACATACGTGTGGAGCAGGTTCACATATACGACTCATTCACTGGCATTGAATTCAGAACTACAAGAGGCAGAGGTGGTTATATTAAGGAGATCATCATATCAGATGTAGATATGGAAAACGTCTTCACGGCAATTGGTGCGACGGGTCAATGCGGATCCCATCCGGACGACGGTTTTGATCCCAACGCGCTCCCAACTTTGGATAGCATCACCTTGCAGAACATAATTGGTACAAACATAACTGTAGCTGGTAGCTTTATCGGTATTCAAGAGTCTCCTTTCACCTCTATCTGTCTATCCAATATTACCTTATCAGTCACTTCTGTTTCTCCTACATCATGGGTATGCTCGAACATTTTAGGCTTTTCGGAGTATGTGTTCCCTGAACCATGTCCTGACCTTGAAATCTCCTACACAAATTCTTCATCAGCTTGCTTTTCCCTTCTAAATCCGAATGGTAAATCCGCTGTTTTATGATACCATTCCTTCAAGACCATATAATTATGTTTCTTCCCCCCACTCCAGGAATTCTTCTACCAAATTTCATCTCCAATAGGGCCAGATTCTTTCCAATCCAATAAGACATATATGTGTCTAGAATTATTTGTTTCTTCACCTCCTTCTTGCATATTGCATCTGCATATTATGTGTACAGCCTCATTTCTTCATTCATGTGTAAGAAATTTTTGTTAGTATGATGATGGCACAAAAAGGGTCTGTGAGATATCACTATTGTTGCCTTTTTAATGTTTATTTCTTTTATTATTTCGTTGTAAAACTTTTATTTATATTCAAGGGAACATTAGTAGATATGGAAAGGGAATTCCAAGTGGAGTCATCTGATTGAAATAAGAGCTTTTATTTTTTTTGTCTCTCTTATTTTTATAACCTGGACTATGGTTTAATCATAGTGAGGGCTGGTTCTCAGTTCACCCATTGATCAGCATGCGACAAACATAAAACACAGATTTGAAAGGAATGGAGAAAAAAAAAATGAAAAAACAGAAGAGAAAGATATTAATATTTCTTTAAAAATGGTTTGTCAAAATTATATTGTAGAAGGAAAGCTTTTATTTTTTAAATGGATTTTTTTTACCATAGTACTTATAGCTTCTCATTGGATTGTAGAGAACTTAAATAAAAGATGAGAGAAATGCTTAAAAATATTATGCTTACAAATATTTTTTTGTCCTTTTATTTTCTCTAAGTTTTCCAAAATTAGACCAAATTAGATATTGAGGTTAAAGATGCAAACAGAGGAGATTAAAATGAGATATGAAAGACTAATGCTAGTTGGACCAAATTTTAGATCAAAATTTTCAAACCAAATGATGTTTTAGAATAATATATAGAGTAGTAGAGTAGAGTGTTATGCTGTAGAGTAATTTTGCCACCTAACGAGGTTCGAAAATAAAGAAATTTGACAAAAAAATAATCTCAATATTGATTAAGATAATGAACGAATTAGCAGCAAACCTGGAAAATTGTTAATGAAACATTAAAAAACAACCAATTAAATTTTGAAAGATAATTTATAATTGATATATTATTAGTCATTTTCTTATGAGGGCATCCTCATAGGGCCCGTTTAGAAACAGAAGCAGAAGAAGAAGTAGAAGAGAAGCAGAAGTCAGTTCCGTTTGGATACTGTATTTTAAAGTGCCTTTGGTACTAGAAGTGCTTTTACTGCCTGTATGGATATCATATGAAGAAGTTGCTTTTAATTATGAATTGACACAATTACCCTTGATAATAAAATTATAAATAATTTTATTTATAAGGATAAATAATATGAATAATATTATTTAATAAATAATATGAATGATATAAATAATAAATAATCTTATTTATAATTATAATTTGGGGTTCAAATTAGCGGTCCACTCCTCAATAGGGTAGATGGGATAGGTATTTTGAAAAATTGACCGTTGGATTAGATGCTTGTATTATGTTTGTCATGCCTGCAAAATATCACAATGATCCAACGGTTGGTTTATGAGAAAGCTAACAGATGGGTTAGGTTATTATGTGGGGAATATGAAGGGAAACAAAATTGTTTTAGTTATTTTTGTAATGGCAATATTGGTATTATGAAATTTTTGATATCAAAAGCAGAATCACAAAAAGAAAAATCACCCAATTGGTGATTCTCACAAAAACAGCTTCTTTGGCTTTTGGGTGATTTTAGAAGCTGTTTTTTTTTTTTCAAACGGGTGCTCAAGCAACTGTTGATAGGGAGAAGCAGCTTGTTTGGCTTTTGCTTCTCTATCCAAACGGTCACATATAAGCTTATGCGAGGACTTGGCTTTTTAGTCATGGCCTATTTGGTATGATGGGAGGATGGGAGGATGGAAGGGAAATGATGGACAAGTAGAGGGAAGAGGTTTTGAATGTGTGTTTGGTATGAAGGGGAGGGAATAATGGAAGGAAAAGAGGGGGTTTTAGTTCCCAAAATCCATCCCCCAAAAAATGGCCAGATGAGTGGAGGGAAGAGAGCATTTTGAGGCGAAATGATTACTTTGGCCTCCATCATTAGAAAAACATTTATGTTTTTATATCACGAGTGTGAAGGTAAAATAGAAAATTAATTATCTCATTATTTTCCTTTTCTCATTTCATACTAAACAAAAAGAAGGAAGGAAGACCCTCTTTCATCCATCATACAAAACACATGAAGGAAAGATTGTTTCCCTTCTCTAAGATGGAAAGACCATCGCTCCTGTCTTCCTTCCTTCAACTTTTCCAACCCTCTCTACCATATTTTGAAAAATCGGCCGTGAAATTGAATATTTTTCTTATGTATGACATGCATGCTAAAAATCATTGTGGTTTAACAATCGGTTTATAAAATACAAATTGTGAAAAACTATAATTGTTTCCGTCACATCTATTACTTATGGCATGTATGACATACATTAGAAGAATAACTAATCTAATGATCGTTTTCCAAAATTGTCATCTTACATTAACTAAAAAATCAAATCCTCACATAAGAAAATTACTCTTTTATAAATAAAGTGTGTAAAAAAAAAAGTGATTTATAAGATGCAAGTAGTGCATGCAATTGAAAAATTAGTTGAAATATATACAATAAATATTAATAAACTAATAATATCATATACTTGTATGATTAATTATATATCGATAATTAATAAAAAAGGTGAGTTATAAATTAATAAATTACATGTTTCTAAGAAGGGCATAATTGTTAGTAAAACAGGTAGAATAATTTTTAATATAAATAATAATAAAAGTAGTGGGAAATTTTTACAAATAGAACAAGCAAATACCGTAAGTATAGTAGGCTACTCCATCAAAACAACAAAAGAGAAGGGTTGATTTATAAATTAAGTAAAATTTTGCAAATTGAAAACGAGAGCCCAATATTTCTTCAGCCGCTCTTCACTGACGCAGAGAGGAAGAACCGAAGAAGAAGAAGCAGCGGCGGCGTCAGCAGCAGCAGGTGCGTGGAGGAAACCGACAGCCGTCAGCGTCAGCGGAAACAGCGACAGCAGCTCCTTCTCGGTATCTCTCTCTTTCTCTCTCTGCTTCTTCTCTTCTTTTTCTTCGTGGAAATCTCACCGAAATCTCGTGAAAAGTACAATATCCGCCATATTTAACGATTTTTGTTTATTTTTATTGCTCAATAAATGTCGAAAACGAAATTCTTTTGAGTAGTTTATCTCGGTTAGCAGCTAGCAGAGAAATATCGTTTGATATATCGGCCATTTCCCATGTTCCTGCTGGAACTTAATTTGAAGTTTTGATTCCAAGATAGATTTCTCACTTCAGAACGCAACAAATCGTGCTTGGAACTATTTTTACGTGAAGAATCATGTAGTTTATTTTTAGATTGATTTAATAGGGTTTACTTTCGAAGTTTTTTTATACTAATTATGGTTATAGATTGACCTGATATCGTTTTTATATATTTCCAGGTCTTTTTGATGCTTGAAATTTCTTCTTCCACCAGTTTCTCATGGATATAATCTTTATACATTACACTTTCTAACTACATAAATGCATACTTATATGTTTTTGCAGTAAATTTCCCTTGGAATCATTTTGTTGTTTTTTTTGGCGTGTTTTAGCCTTATCTCGGAGAAGCCAGCATTATGCATAACCTATGGTTTATTGTAAGGATTTTGATATTAAATTCATTCTTTTAATTTCAGGATTATGGGCTCTCCAAACATCAGAGATCTCCTGACAACATTTAGCCCTTCTCTGGATTACTTCGCTATCAGTTCTGGAGACGGTCGAATTAAGGTACTTGGAACTTCTCACCTGTTCTATCTGTGTAGAAATAACTTAAATGGTTTTAGTAAGTTTCTTTCAATTCAGTACTATATGCATTGGCGTATTCTTAATCAGTTACATTTCGTCCAAGTTTGTTTACTGTGTGGGGCTTTGGACACACTGTTCCAATTAGTAACACTGAAAAGAAAGTAGTGTATATTGATATCGATTTATAGAGTGCAAATAACTGTATATATACTGAGCAATGTATGTATATACACTATTTAACTCAATGAACTGGAAACTCAACGACTGTTAGTTGGCTTCAGAAATCCTTTTTTTTTGCCACCGAGCTATATCTTGGGCCACATCCTTTGTTAATTCATCGAAAATCATGTCTTTATTCATCTCTTCCACTGATGCTCTTTTTTGGCCTTTTGCTTGTCCTTGCGGTGCTCCTGACTTGAATCAAATTGTTCCTTCCTTTTGGCCTTTGTGGCCTATTGATATCTCTCCCTTCTTTCGAGATGGAAGTCCTGGGTTCGAGTCCTTGAATCTTGGGATGGGAGGGATTTAAGGGAAGGGGGAAGGCTACCTCACATTGGGCTCGAGTCCTTGAATCAAATTGCCCCTTCCTATTGGTACATCCATTGGTCTTTGTTGCACAGGATTGAATCATCTCAAATGATTTTTCTATATTTTTTGCTCTATTGGTCATGCTTTTGACTTATAAAATTATTATTACTCTATCTTTTCTTGGATTTCAACCCATCCATTTTGGCATCCTCATTTTGGCTAAGTGATTTTTTGAACATTTTCTTTACTGTCTTCGCAACATTCCATACTATGAAGCATAGTTGGCCTTATAACTATTTCCCTTTAACTTGATAAGTATTGTACGATCGCTAACACTCTGGTAGCACTTCGTCGCTTCATTCATTCATTTGGCATTAATATCATGGGTAATATCCTATTTAGTCTGCTGTTCCTTATGGATTATTGATCCCAGAAAAACAGAAATGGTGCATTAATCAATATAATTACTAAGTTCTACACTTCTACTAAACTTTAGATCTTCTCCTTTTTGTATTATATCACTTATGGAAGAAATTGGTTATTCCATTTTTCATTTTTAAATATTTCTATATGAATAGTCCTTGGTGGAAGAAAACAAAATGCTACTTTCTATTTTTGGCACAGGGTGGGCTTCATTAGTTTTCTATTATAAGTATTCTTCCCTTCTCCTCTTCTCAGATATGGGACACCTTGAAGGGCCAAATCCAGACTGAGTTTGCAGACATCTTATCAACCAATGAGGCAAATTTCTATACTAAACCGGCAAGAGGGCACCTTTCAGTCGATTATACTTGCATGAAGTGGTTGTCTTTGGACAGAAAGGTTCATTGTTATATATGGAACTTAAATGAATAGTTGCTTTGCTATTACTGCTTTGAATTTGTTAGCTAGACTTTGATGTTGTGCTATAACTATGTGGGCCTAAACTTTGAATGGTTGGCAGAGGAAAAGGAAGATTGGATATTCGTTACTAGTATTGGGAACAGGTAGTGGTGATGTTTTGGCGCTGGATGTTTCTGCTGGTCAATTGAAATGGACTGCTAGTGACTGCCATCCTGGGTGAGTTTTTTTTTTTTTGCTGAAAACTTAAGTCTCATGGATATCATTATTTTTAAAAGGACAAGATTCTCCTTTCATAAGTGATTTTACTTTTCTTTTGACTTATGAACTTCACTCTGAAAGTGGGACATATTTGATTGTCCATTTTTTCCTTATATGGCTTGCCCCTGATCTTGATTCACAGATCTGACCACTTGGAGCAGTAGATTGGCTTTTCAAACTTCACACCTTTATGTCAACTTACCTGTACCATTTACCTTGTGAAATTCACGCTACTAGATTTGTTGATTCACACTGCTTTCCCTATGTAATGTCTTATTGGTGTGACACATTTGTATCTAGTATAAATTAATGGAGGATTACCAGTCTCATGGGGACGAAAAAGGTGGATCTTTTATTTTCAAACTTATATGTATCTTATATTAGTATCAAGTTTGAATTGACATGTGCTTATCTGCAACGTGTAGTACATTCATTGGTTTTAGTATTTTTTATTTTTTTGGAAGGTGGAAATTTAAGAGAAGAAGGTCACCGACAAAATAGGAAGAGATCTTCCCATAAATCTTATTAGTTATTACTTATTATCAATATGAAGCATTTGTCGAACTTTTATATCTATGGTCCATATTTTTGAGCCAGTCTGCTGCTTTATTAGCTTCTCAGAAGGTTAGTAGTGCACTTGAGCCATAACTTTGCATTGTTGAGCCCAAAGAAGGCTTCTACAACCTTCAGTGATCACCCTTATCGTCCATTGGATTGAACCTTTTGCAAGGAATGCATTAATTATAATCTGTGAGTCCCTTTAAAATAGAACATCGTAGAAAATGAGGTATTGAGTTTTATAATCTTTAAGTGATGCAAGCAATATCACAGTAGTATAATACCAGATTTTTTTTTTTGTGTGCTAGACAATGTAATTTCGATTGTAGCATGCAGTTCTGTATTTTAAAGTGTAATCGATAAATTTACAAATTACCAGGTGGAAGATGTGAATTGAGTACTCACAAAGTAAAAAACGTAATATCATATCTGGATTTCATGATTGTCTGTTTTCTTCATACATTGTACAGGGGTGTTAGCGCCATTTCATTTTCTACACACGGTTCAAGCATTTACACTGCGGGTGCTGATGGGATGATCTGCGAAATTGATTCCATGACAGGAAACCTGTTGGGGAAGTTCAAAGCTTCAACAAAAGCAATATCCTCTATGTCAGTTTCATCAGGTATATATTATATATTTTTAATAACTTTTGAGTTACTCTTTCTTTATTTTTATAGAGAAGGGGTCCATTACTCTGCCATGCATTAGTGCTGAATTAGCAGTTGATTTAAATTTCGTATGAAGAATAGAATCTGAATTGGCTAAGATGTGGAATTTTCATTACTATGTAAAAAGTCTCTTAATTGTACTATTTTTTAATGTGATAATTGTTTCACAAAATCTTTGCCAAAAACCACCAATAAGACAAGAAATTATCTATGATTGGGTACCCTTTTATTCTAGCGTGATTAATGATTTAATGATCCGAGTCATCTGCATGTTCCTTTACATATATATGGGATCCTGTAAAGTCTTTTACATATATTTAATCTAATTTAATCAATTTTTATTTTTATTTTATCAAACTGTAATATTTTAGTTTACGAAAAGTTTGTTTTCTGTATGGGATTTTCTTTGTTTTGCTGATACTGCTACTTGGTCGGTATTTTTTTTGACATCAGATGGGAAGTTATTGGCAACTGCAGCTGCTCAATTGAAGATTTTCAATTGTTCAGAGTACAAAAAGATGCAGAAATTTTCTGGCCATCCTGTCAGTATTATTCAGTTTCATATTCTTTTTGCATTTACACCTCGTCCATTTTATTCCCCATCTCATTTATAAACACGAATGGCTATTAGTTTGCACGTGGTCATCTTGTTTCACCTTATGTTCTGAGTTAAATAACGGTCTCACAACTGATTGATAGGGAGCTGTTCGCTGTATGACCTTTACTGAAGATGGGAAGTACATTCTCTCTTCTGCTGTTGGTGAAAAATATATTGCAGTTTGGGGAATGGGTGGTGGTAAAAAACAGTCATCCAGCTGTATTCTCGCAATGGAGCATCCTGCTATCTTCCTAGATAGCAGATGCATTGATAAGGAGGGTGTGGATGATGCAGGTCTATATGTTTTGGCCATTTCGGAAATGGGTGTTTGTTATTTTTGGTATGGGAAGAATATTGAGGAATTACGCAATAACAAGCCCACAAAAGTCTCTGTATCTTTTGAGGACTTCTCTAAGAATCACAAGGGTACATTACCTGCAATATTTGCGGCAAAACTACAAAGCATTGCCAAATCTGCATCTGGGCATTTGTTTGTTGCCTATGGTTTGCCAATAAAGCCATCATTTCAGAAAATTTTAGTGCATGCTGGAACAGACATGAAGCTAATCAGCTCCCAGGATGGATTGCTTTTACCAATGAGTCGGTCTCACAAATCTAAGAAAGGGCTGGATGCACAAACTGGAGGTGAGGCTTGATCCTAATTTCTCTTGCCAACTCTCTGTTTTAATCTGTTAAATCATGACAGTATGTGATTTTGATGCATTAGAAACACACACAAAAGTTGTAAGAAAATTGGTGTTTGAAATATGAAATCTGGAAATTTTATCTCTTCATATTAATTAGACATTTTTACATTGTGGAAACCTGTGTTGTTGGAATCCCCTCAAATTTTAATCTTAACATTACAATATTATAGTATTACATGTATAAGCTTAAATTGTTCCTGACATCATCTGATGCATCCCGGTGGATGGTAATAATCTCGTGTTATCTTTTGTGATTCTAAAAGGATATGCAAAGATGGTGTATATTCTGATGGCAGGGTGGAACTCGTTTGTTGGGAGCCAGCAACTTCTGTGAAATCATATTATTAGAATTATATATTTTGATGCTTTTGTTTTGCTTATGTTTTGTTTTTAATGAAATTTATTGTATCATTTACTTTCTGTCAAACTCTTTTGAACTGTGCTAGGATTTTATTCTTATAATTCCCTTGTCTTAAAATTTTGTACAATTACCCCAGTATAATTTCTTTTTAATTTGCATTCCGGATCTTGCACGGTTCATTAATTACTTGTCTGATTATTCAGCAGTTACTGCGTTAGACCGTGCAAATGCAGAAGATGCCTTACTTCCTATTCCAAAAATTTTTGATTTTCAAGACGAAAAGAGAATACATCAAAATTTGAGTAGTGACCCTGATGAGATGGGGGCTGATGATTTATTCAATAGCAGGATTCAGGCTGCTGTGGAGAGCAAAGGTACGCTTAATATTCCTTCAGGAAGGCATTCAAACTTTAGTTTTGTGATATACAAGCCTCCTTGTATGGTTTGATAGTTGAATTGTAGAAATTTTTTTTCCCACCATTTTCCATCAAACAAACAGAGCCTATGGTTTATTAATAGAAATGTATTTTAGTTCGGACCAAAAAAATGTGTTGAATAATATTTTCATGCGTTGGGATAATAATGTTGGATAAACTCGTTTATTTCAGAATTTTATTTCTGTCAAGGCATAATCTACCCAATTCCTTGAACATTGATCTACTTAATTTGCAGCATCAACTTCTGGTCCAGTGCAAAATGTCTTTGTCAATTTTTGTTTCTATTTTAAGGGTATAATTTATTGAAATTAGTTATATAAGTGCTGTGGCAATAGTGGCTCCTCCCTCACATTTGGTTTTGTTATTTAATAAAGGTAACACTAAATTGTTATCGATTAGTGTTATTATGTTTTTTCACGGGCCTATGATCATTATGTGTTTAGGCTTATCTACTTTTCTTGTTAGCATACCAGAAAGTGTTTTGGCGATGCTTTTACTTGGTTTTATTTGTTTATTACATTGGTCTGGGCAGATGACCTGGATAAAATTGAATTAGATGCTGCAACATTTTCCATGGAAGACCGGCTGAGATCATTGGGGATACTTAGTAATGCAGATGATCCTACATCCAACACAATGCTTAATTCTACACTGTTTAAGGGTATTGATCTCAAAGCTAATATGCCACAAAAGAAGGTTTGTTTCTTTGTATAGAGGGAACACAAATATCCTCGTTACTTACTTTAGTAGTATTTGTGATTCTCTATTTTATTTTATTATTATTTTTTCCCAATATTTGTTTGTATGTATCACTGGCTCTATAAATATCTTCTGCATCAGATTAGAGCAGCTGTTTTGTCTATGGCACCCAGTGATGCATCCAAGTTGTTGAAAGTCTTGGTGGCCATGTGGCAATTAAGGTTTGCTCTTCTATTCCAGCCTGAGATACTTTTTTATTACGTAGGGAACTCTAAATTTGTGATTTGGTTATTTATATACAATTTGTATTTTACAGATCAATATCAAGAATTAACCTTTAGATAAATATGAAGCTGTCCTTATTAGCTGCATGCAAGAGTGAATGTTCACTTTGCTATCTGTTATTTTATATTATTTTCTTAAAGGAGCTTTCATTTCAGCAAGCATTACAAGAGCTATGCACTAGTTGAATTTTTCACTGTAGTTAAAAAGGTTGGCTGTCTCAATAGGTCATGCAGTGGACAGCTTGTTCTTCCGTGGATTTATAGTGTGTTGGTGAGTCATAGTCATCATATTATATCTCAAGAACTGATGACTCAAGATCTTGACTCCTTATACAAGGTAAAAAGTTGGTAAAGAAATGTTATTTTTTATTTGCGCTCTGATGCAGATGTGTTTATCTTTATAACAGTTTGCAATAATTTTCTTACTTTTTAATATTTAAAGCAACCTTGGTTGCTCTTGTTTTTCTTCTGCTTCTTATTCCTCCTCTTCTTAGCATGTGTACTAAGACTAAAAGATGATTGGGAATGCTCAATTTTCAAAGTTTCTATATAAGGTGCATTAGGTGGAAATTTATGTGGACTGATAGACTCATAGGGTGTGAGAGAGGATGATGGAGTAGCAACTTAGGTTGCTCACCTTGTGGCCTAGGTGATGCATCAAATAGAATATTGTATATGCTATGAACTCTTTATTATTGCATCTGCAAACTGTTAAGAACCATATCGATTGTGAAATGTGAATCGATATGTGAGTCCAAGTACACCAGATTACTACTGTAGATGATGTATATTAAAGTTACCAATTTTAGTATTATATGCTCTCAATCTATAGTAGAGCATTATTCCTGAGTTCTTGTATGAATATTAGGATGATAGATACTATTGTTGCTTATAAAGGATGTAAATATATGACCTTATAAGTTTTCTCTTGGAAATGACAGTTCTTAGTGGGCTTGTCAAAAACCTAAAAGTCATGCCTTGGTCTGTTAGTGGGTTCCCTGGGCAATTGGCACACAAATCACTGGTCACCACACTAGGTTGGTATGGGCTGAGCTGCTGAGGCCAGCTGGAGATGCTGAAAATAACCCAAGTTTGGTCTCAACCAATTGCCGCCCTTGAGATGTAGCCTGAATTTAGCCATGGTATGACATGAACACTGGGTGGTGTTTTGGTTGGCTTGGAAGTAATAGCTCACTAAAATATATTACTTTATAATTGAATATAGTTTTTGTTAAAATGTGAACTTTAACAGTTTAATCTAAGTAAGAACATATACTTGAAACCAGACCTCATGGTAACTAATCTAATCAATTGAGTAGATGTTCATACAATATGTGTTATATACATCTATTAGAGATAAGCTTAAATGTAATTGTACTTAAGCTTGAGTGAGGCCGTTTGTGTTATACGTCTTCTTAAAGTATGATGTAATATGGTTGTACTTCCACTTGAAATTTGAGCCCAAGATTAGCATGGTGCAGCCTGCCCATATTCGGAGTTCAGGCCTGCCAACCCAAGCCAAATGTGCAGCACTGCTAATTGACCAAATGAATGCATAGTTTATCCTGTATAGCAGGGGTAGGTCATTGGTTATCAATCCAATTGCTGGGTCCAATGGTTTGACCACAAGTTTATGGATATTATATGTGCAATTTGAATAGTTAGAAACAAGTAAGATATATGTTGAAGAAAGATTTATGTTATATTAAAGCGTTTGTGCAAATATTTGTATGTACGTATGATGTTTGTATGTATTATAAAACGTACATCTATCTATCTATATATATACATTATAGAAGTATGTATACAATAGCTTAATATGTCATGTCTCCAGTCTATGATTTTATTACACTGCTCTCAATGAGGCAAAAGACCACGTACTCCTAAGCTCTAAAATTTTGCTGAATTACCCTGTGAAGATAATCACATCCTTACTTATGAGCATACATTAATGATAAATAGTGGTATGCACATGATTCTCGTTGGTGTGATGGAACTTATGGTTGCTTAAAAGAGTTAAATTGAGAACATGGAATTTGAAAGTTGAGCAATTGCAGTTATTCTCTGAATTTCTACTGATTTTATGTTTCATTGGCTTAGAAAGATTTATTTGATTGGTTCAGTTTTCTGAATTGCGTGAATCAATACCTTTGCTTCTCCAGATTTGAATATTGATGTGCAATTCTCGTAGGTTCTTTTATTTGCACTCATTTTCCTTAGCTTTTTTCATTTATTTCTTTCCTGAATGTTGCTGATCTTTATTAATTTATTTTGTCCCCGAATCTTGTTTCACTTTATTTGCAGCTTTTTAGGGTTAATAAGCCATTGTTTGGAAAACTTTAAATTATTTTTTTCTTCTTCCAGATAAGCAAATCCAGAGGGGTGGCTTTTCAATCTTTATTACAGTTATCTGGGCGTTTGCAACTTGTAACGGCACAGGTTAATAACTCCATATCCTCACTTTAATTCTATGTTGTTTTGTTGGTTTTTGATTGTATTGTTTATTTTTTTTTAATAGATTGACAAGGCTGTCTATAACAAGACTCAAACCTTAGCGCATGATCACCGTATGGATGAAGGTGAAGATGAAGATGAAGATGTCGATGAACTTCTTTATGAGGAAGGAGATGATGAATCCCAAATTAGTAGTGATGATGATGAACAGAGTGGATGATGTGAAGCTGAAATTATTATTGAGTGAATTGATTAATTTTTTGGGATAACGCTTAGCAAGGATGATGTTGTGGACCTGCACAATTAGGTATATGAAGCTTGACTTTTAAGAATTCTGTGTTTGGAGTAGAATTCTATTCTCATGATGGTATGATGGCCCAGATGTATAGGTGTACTAATTCATTCTCTCAGTGCTACTGACATGATCTCATAAAAAGTTGAAATATTGGATACAAAGTCCTTGTTTTTGTTTTGATACTGTTTTTTCTTCTTCTTATCTTTTCTTATGGACGTTTGATTGGATCAACAAATATATTCGAATTTTGATTCATGGTGGTCTCCCTGGTGGACCTATCAAATAATTGCTGGACCATGTTAGATTTGCATAAAATTGCCTGGCTGTTACTTAGCAAAAATTGCATTTTTTATAGGGTGTTTATTTACTCAACCATGTTAGCTGCTGCTATTCATGCCGTTTTTCGAAGTTCAACCCTGCAAGCATTTCTGATTTGCTGCCTGTCTATGACATTGCACATACTTGTATTAGTCGGACTTTCAAGCCTTATGGTTTGTTTTCCCCTTCACAGTTTGGAAGTTGCATGGCTTGTGCCTTCTTTAGTGGACACAAGATGAAAAGACTTAATGTGCTGCAACCAGTCCAATTTTTGCCAGCCTGTTGACTGATCTCTTGGTGCTGTGAATCTGGTAATTATAACTTAATCCTTTACATGGTCCCCATCATGTGTTTTATCCTGTCCCTACTCTTCGCCTCACAATTTTGGTGTCTATATTTTATTGTAGCTTCTTTGCTCGGGGAAAAATTTGACTTTTGTTCAGACATTAGTGAATGGTTTTTGATGAGAATAGATGCTTAGGTTTTTCCTTTTCATTATTAGCAAGTAAACTTATTTTTTCCTGTAATTTTTTCAAGCAGCACTGTTGTATTATAGTAGAATTGTTGCAACTTATCAAAGCACAGCCTTTTTTGTTGTAAATTTTGCTAGTTATGCTTAGATCTCTTGCTGCTTTTATATATCCAATGCGTACTCGGCAGCCAGTAAGGTCAGGTTGGCTGCATGGACATTCTTTTGAATATTGAGAATATAGATTAGGAAAATGTCTTTGGCAGAGTTGATCTGATAAGGAGAAAAGAAGAAAAACATTAATGTAGATTTGCTTGGAGGGAACCATAGTTAGAGAAATCAATCTTTCTTGTATCCTTCTTTTTCCAGTGCAAAAGTCCTACGGAGATAATGTAAAATAAGGAAAAGAATAGATATTTTTCAAAAATGGAAGGCTGAGGATTATAGTCGTAGAATATAATAGCTTTATGGGATTCTGTCACAAGAAATGAATTCGTGGCAGCATGTATTAGCTCTCTCAGAAGTGGACTGCAGGATCGATTCTTCCCGCACTTACAAGTTAAGAATCTTATTCTTTTCTCAACATTCCTGCATGCTTATTAGAAAAATATTACTGCCACCATATAGTATTATTTCACCAATTTTCTTCCTTAACTTTCTGGCTAACACTCTTGGGGGTAAAAGAAAAGTGTCTCTATTCGTACTGACCTTACCCTTCTACACTATTCTACATGCATTCGGATTTTCATCACTGAACATAGAAGTGATATTTCCATTGCTATTGCTGCTGTTGTGATGGTCCTCACTGTAGTGGTCCATTCTACTGTAATGTGTGTGTCGTGGTGGTGACCTGATGTACTCATATTCGGTGACGTAAGGTGATGGCCTGTATGTATTGTAGCTGTGAGTCACATACACAGGCGGCGGCGGCTCATTTCGGAGTACTTGGCCATTATGGTACACATGCAGGGGTGGCTCATTTCGGAGTACTTGGCCATTATGGTACACAGGCGGGGGTGGCTCATTTCGGAATA
>JAESVK010000778.1:1888360-1906337 GCA_017140935.1 Hamamelis virginiana | reverse complement strand
ACCTCGATAGGTATACCTTGGGATTCATGTGGATAAAATTAAAAAAATAACCTATTTTGGATTGGCTATTTTCAAGTCTCACACAGTCACACTTCTAGGAATTGTTTGGGAAATATAAAATTAAAAATAAATTTAACTAGTTTTATTTTAACTACTGTTTGATGAATTATTTTATTTAAAAAAAAATCAATTCAACTATTGTGGAAGAAAAAGCACGCCTTGTAAACCAAAAAAAAAAAAATTTGTTGAAGTGCAAATCATCGATCAATTAGTTAACGATCAAAGATTTGATTTTTGACTAGCTATCAACACAAAATTGAGATTGGGATGGGTCCCACAAATAACATCAACTCATGCTAATGTGAGTCCATAACGAATGACACATGTTAGTACATAAGAGGCCACATCATCTCATGACACCATGACACCATCCATCTTGTCACAAATCCATGACACCATGCATCTGCAGCTGCACAAGCAGCTTTGCAGGCGGCATGCGTCCCATAGGTGTCTCTACTATCTACCATCTAGGCAATGTAAGATGGTATTTGACACTCTGAAGAGTGAATGACCCTTCAAGAATCAGAGACTCGTGAAACCCATCGTCTTTAAATTGCAAGTTTTATTCTTACTGCCTTCAAATATTATCTGATCCCAACCTCTCTCAGTTACATCATTCATATAATTTTTATACCACTTCTTCTCTCAATCTCATCTTACATCATTCATATAATTTCATACAATTTCATTCTCACTTCCTACATGTGATGATCTCTACTTCTTCACATAAAGTATCGATAAGAATTTCCCTTATCAGGTACGTATGTTTTATTATTTTTATTCTTGCAAGTACAATTATATTGTTTTATTATTTCCATTTTCCCACTCTAGCTATGTAAAAAATTTGATAAGAATTTTGAGAAACCGACCGTTGGATTAGATATTCTGCCTATATACATTACATATATCAAAAATCACATTGACTCAATGGTTGGTTTTTCAAAAAAACAATTGTGACAGTTTTATATAGTTTTTTACAGTTTATTTTAAAGTTGTGATATTTATTAATATAAAAAAAAAAGTAACCGTTGGATCGTTGTGATTTTTGGTTTATATAATGTGTATAAGCAGAATATATTATTAGCAAGTTTACAAGTAAATCTAGCGGAGCATGTATTGGGAGCACAGTAAGATTGTTTTATATGTTATTATTCAATTTACATATTGTAATAAGACACCTTGCTTACACAAAAAATTTGTGATTTTTATAAGTGGGTCGTAGCGAGGGCTAGGTCAACGACAACTAATCCTCTCAACCTCCTACACGCATATAGAGCTCAATTTGATGGAGCTACCCCATACGAGGTACATATTTATATTATTTTTTAAATAAATTTAAATATTATAAATTTTCAATATCTTTATGTATATTGTGTTTCTCTATAACCTAACTCCATTCACAGGTTATTTGGGAGCCTTATCCCGAACATCGCATGCAGAGAGCACCATTAATTTCTTATCAATGGCGGCATCTGTGGATGGCTTGAGTTCCACTTATATGCTTTGCATATGTCGAGCAACACTACCCAGAGAGAGTTCTGAGACAATTTGGGTTCCAGCAGTACATTTCGGCCAACGCCGATACTTATGAGTCTTTGCATAGATACAATCGACGGGGTCGAGGTCGAGATACCATAGATTGGACAGAGGTTCACAATGATGCCATCGGTGTATGGGAGTAACGTGGACAATTTGTCATTAATCCAGCAATAATGCCCCGATAGACCACTGAAGGTTATATACGTTGGTATGTACACATGATGCATATAAAGATTGGACCTCCCAACAATCCTGCACCACCATCTCATGATGAGGCAAGTCCATCATCATGATTACAGTCCTTTACGAGATTACGATGTTCAGTATGAGTGGATTTTAATGTGCTACAGTCTCCGAATACTAATTTATACGTATATGTATTCTGTGTAAGGATGTAAACGATCTGGTTTGGTCGATTTGAATGAGCCAACCCAATTATAATGTCCCACTAAAATTCCAACCCAAACCAAGCCATTATAAAAGATAAACCAAACCAATCCAAACCACGCAGTTTGAACAGTTTCTTAATCTAAAATAATAAAAAATAGACTAACTTTAGGGATTTTAACTTGGCAAAAATATCAAATATGTTTTTATAAATTATGTTTCCTAATTTGTGCCTACTAAAAGTCATACATAAGATAAGGAAAACACTAAAACTATCTAAAATAATGCAGGTCCAACAATCTTTAATAAAATAAGTGAAATTATATAACAATAATATTTACCTAAATACCTTAAAATGGTAATGAACTATTATAAGCTAATCAATTTCACACATTTTTTAGATGTTGAAAACTACTAATAAATGTCATACTATTAATATTTGTAAACTTTAGGTATTTATATTATTTAATAAATGAAACACTATTAAAATTTAAAAAAAAATTAAATAGTTTGATCCGGTTTAAATGGATTAAGTTTTTAATGAAACCAAACCAACCCAAAATTTAAAATGGTTTGATTTTCTCTAATAAAACCAACGCATAGACATTATAAAGCCAAACAAAACTGCTTTTTCAAAGCGGTTTGGTCCAATTTCATGGTTTAACCAGTGTTTTTTTCATCACTAATTCTGTGATAAAATTTGAAAAAAGGGTAAGTATAGGAATTATATGCAAAATATGAAACTATAAATTGAATGGTATTGAAATTTAGGGAGAATAAGCATAAATTTTAATTACGGAGAGTTGGAAGAAGAAGAAGAAAAAAAAAAAAAAAAAGGAGGTTCCATCTTTAATTATGGATAGTTGTTGGGCCAAAATAGATTTTTATTAATTAGGTCTTATAAACCCCTTCTTGAATTTGATGACATTTTGGACCTATTCGTGTGTTAAACCCATAATAAATTATAAATTTAAATTGATTTGGGTCAAAGCTACACCTGACTTAAGTGAGAAACTTAACCAAAGCCACTTTTATCATAAAAATTAATTTTGAAATACAATTTAGTAGTTTACAACCATAAATTATCTTTTTTTCTTTTATATGACCATTTAAAAACCAAAATTTTAAACCATCTCAAATGGGATGAAAAGGGTGAGGAGTTCAGATTTTGGCAAGCATTTCTGCTTTGAAGCTTCTGTTGCGGCTTCATGCTGTTGATATTGCCACAATGGCAGTTTTAAGTATTTTTTTTTCCTTTTTTTTCGAGATTTATAGGTTAAAAAAAAAAAAAAAAAAAGAGGTTTTGAAGCCGCGACTACACATAGTATTGGAATTTATTTGAACCAACCGTCATTTTATTTTATTCAAACCATATATTTGCAAAAAACTCCTTTCACTTATCTTTAAATTAATTTAATGCCAAAAATTAAAAAATAAACATAACTGGTTTATTTAAAAACCAGATATAAAAGAGTAAAAGAGCAAATCTAGCTTGATCTAATTTAAAAACCAGATAAGAGAGCAAAAGAGCAATTCTAGCTTGATTTAATTTTTAGAATTCTCGAACGAATCTGTAGTTTTAAAATTTAACGTAAATTTACATAGAAGTTTTTTCAAATAAACTAGGAACAACACCAAAATCCCATTTGAAATAGGTTTAAAAGAAACATAAACTTTATTTCGAAAGTGTTTTTTATGCTAAAAGTTATTTTGACTTAATTAAGGGTCCATTAGAAAAGAATTTCCTATCAAAATGATTATTAAAAGTAATTATTGATATTTTACGCTATAAAAAACTATAACTAAAAAAAAATAAAAAAATCATAAAACCAAACTTGATTTAGCTGTTGAGCATGCATCGTCATCAAAATGCCACTGCTTTGGATGGCCAAACCAAACTTCTAATTTTTTACTTGACTTTTTGGCCAATATAAATTTGGTATTTTAAAAAATCGACTATTAGATTGAATATTCTTTCTATGTATGACACCCGTGTCAAAAATCACAATGATTTGACGGCGATTTTAGAAATACAGAACTGTTAAACTTTTACAGTAATTTTTGGCATACCTGTCATACATAAGAAGAATATTATTCAACGATTAATTTTTTAAAATACTCATTTTATATTGACTAAAAAGCAAAGTAAAAAAAATTAGAGGATTGATTTTGCCACCCAAAACGGTGGCAGCAGCCAAACAATGCTAAAAAAATCCACGGAATGTCACTAAAAACGCAAAAAAAAAAAAAAAAATTAATAAAAAAGGTTTCAAAAAAAAAAAAAACCTGTGATTTTAGGCTTCCAAAATTAAAACTAATCAGGGTTATGCCTTTTCTGGTTCATCTTTCGATTCCTCTCGCAATACAAGTACCAAACATTCACATTCTCATTTCACCACATACAGTGCATACACGTAACATATATATGCTCTGACATATACTGCACTAAAACCCCAGAAACCCTAGAAACGTAAACCGTCCATTTATATTCCGATCGAGACCGGCTGGAAAACGACGCAGATTCATCGTTATTCTCATCCCACTCCCTTGAATTCTTCACCATCTTTGTGTGTATTCTCGGCAATGTCGAATCCAGGAGGCGTTTCGATTGCACGCAATCGCAACGGAGATCGATTCTACAACCCGCCGGCCGCTAGGAGACTACGACAGCAGATGTTGCAGCAACAGCAACAGCAGAATCGGAAGCCGTTGAAGCATTGGGCTTCAGTTGATTCAGAGACTAGAACGGAGCCCGATGATTGCGCTTCTTCGTCGTCGACGCCGTCGGAATGTTCGGTTTCGCGTGAGGGAAGGGATAGTTTGAGTAATTTGGAACGGTTCTTGGAGTCCACTACACCAGTTGTTCCGGCACAGTATTTCTCTAAGGTAATTGAAAGAAGGAAAAATGAAAATTAGGGTACGTTGTTTCTTTACTTTATTGTTGGCTTTGTGTTTTCTTTGCCCCTTTTGTTTGGCTGCTGAAAACTTTGGGGAAAGAAAATAGAAGAAATTTTATAATCTAATGTTTTATGAATTTCCGGTTTCTCTTCTCAATTAGCCAAATACATGCATTGGATTCGCTTGAGTTGGGTTTTCAGTTTATGTAAAATTTAGGATTATTTATTCTGTTTCTTTTATTTTCTTGCTCTCTCTTAATCAAACGGACAGTGAGGAAAATTTTATAGCCTGTTTTTCCCCTTAAAAGTGATTTTTTTTTTTTTTTTACTGTATATATATATGGTTTTTATTTTGCGGCATTTGGAGATTTACAGACGAGCATGAGGGGATTGAAAACCGGTGAAGATGAGTTTCATCCGTACTTTGTGCTTGGGGATCTATGGGATTCTTTTAAAGAGTGGAGTGCATATGGAGCGGGAGTTCCACTTCTGTTGAATGGAAGAGATTCTGTTGTGCAGTACTATGTGCCCTACTTGTCTGCCATTCAGCTGTATATAGATCCAACGAGGCCCTCCCCAGGGCTAAGGTGAGTCCATTACTTGGGATCATTGTTTGTTATGTTTTCATTCAGTTCAATATCCAGAGTTTATTTTCAATAAGTTCTTCACTTCTTTTTTAATTTCGGAAATTATTAAATTAGTTTAAATTGCGAGCCAACAATGATTAGACTTTTGTGGATTCACATTTACCGGCAAAAATCTTGCTAAACAGTAGTACTTGCATTTTAGATTTTGTTTGTATTTCAATTTTTCATGTATGGTTGCTACATTTGATTCAATTTTCTTATTTTGATAACTGCTGTATGGTGGATCTTATATTGTCTTTGTAGAGAGATAAAACATTTTTTGCATTATATGGAGAAACCCTTTTTCTAAGGCATCATCAAAATTGTCACAGCTTCTTTGGTAATGTTTTAGAAACTCTTGAGAACTCACCGGAAGCAGTCCATAAATGCCAAGGGAACTCGTGAGTAATGTGCCATAAATCCATCTCTCTCAACCTTTTTATGTTCTCGGAACTTTTCCTGAGTATAATGCATAAACATTTTTTTTTTTAAAGTTTTTCAAAGTTCAAACTATTTCATATAGCTACAGTTTCATTTACATGACTTTTTTGGCATTTATTTTTCAAAGTTTCTTGTTCCATTTCTTAGTAGAAATTTTCATTCAATTCCCAATCATTTTCCCACTTTACATGTACCATACGTTTTTTTGGGCCATGTCTCTTACCTCCATATCCCATGCCTCCCACTCAAGCTTCCCATTTGGTTACTGTAAGTCATGCTATGAAACTTTGGGAAAGGGTGAGGGATCGAAAGCTAAGACATGGAACAAGGTTTAAAAAAATTAGTTTAGTTTCATGTGGTAAATAGGGAAAGAGAAATCTCCAGATGGTAGTACTGATCTCAAATAAGCTTGGATGGAATATGGTTGGTTTCAGAAGAGAAATGGGGTCGGGGGGGGGGGGGGGTTTTGCTTTGACTTGATTGAAGATGTATGTGTTGTTGCAGTAGATAGTTGGAGAGCAATTAAATGAGAGACCAGTGAAATTTCAACCTTAATAAGCTGACATCACAGGTTCGCATGAAGCTCTAATCTTTTTGTACTAGTTATGTATGATTATATGATTGTTAGACATATTCAAGAAATGGTCCATGGTGTTTGCTGCTTGTGGCTATGTGGTTTTAGTTGACAAACTAGAGCAAGGTTTAATTATAAGACCTACTCTAGATAGATATTTTGAATTTGAAAAAGGTTAGGTTAAGCAAGATTGTATAGGATGTTTAGAAGGGGATAGCGGGTTTTATTTGATTATATAGAGGAGCGAGTTTATAGTGTTGTGTTGTATGATTGTTAAATATGTAGAAAGATTAAGGAAGATTATTATGAGACGGAATATATTATGGTTTACGAGCATGAGAAGTCCAGAAACAACTTTTTTATATGGCGATTTCGATTGAAATGAGAATGTTGAGATAGATGAGTGGCAATAAAAGGTAAAATAAGGGATGAATGCATTTGTGAGAGGCTCAAGGTAGGACCAATAGGGGACAACATGAAGGGAAAATGTTTTAAATGGTTTATGTGCATTGAAGGCATACAATTGTAGCACTGAAGATTTTTTATTCTAGTTGAAAGCATTGAGGGCAGGAGGATGGTAAATAGTGACATCAGTCTAGGTGGTGAGAAAATAGAGGAGGACCTGTGATTTTGGTAGAAAAGAAAGCTCTAGATAAAGTTGAATGGCAAAAAAGGGTTTGCTTGCCCGACTCCTAATTGAGATTCAATTCTTTGTTGGTTTGAGTTGATTTTTTTCCTTAAAAAGTCAGACTATCAAATTTTTAGCCATACCAATGTTGCCAGACAACTCTCCAGAAGTAATGTTGGATAGATGATGTTGATTCTCTTCAGATTTATCGTGTTTTAATTACTGTGATAACTCCCCTCGTGGCTTTCGGCATTAATTTGTTTATCAATTAACTTTAGGAATTCCTCCATTTTATATGATGGGGAAATAATGTAGAATTAGTCAAACACGCTGTCCCTTGGATTTCTTCACCTATTCCAGTGTTTCTTGCCTAAGTACCAGGCTTCTTTTTATTGGATACAATACCAGGCTTCTTAGTGTGGCTTAACATTCATTTATAGCAAGGAAATGCAATGTTCTTGTTCCTTTGTTCAAGTGAAAAATATGTGCTTTACAAATTTGTTAGGTACCTGTTCCTGTAACCATATTGAAGCACTTATGGTCGAAAGTGTATAGGTAAATATGCTTGATCTATAATTAATTTACATTCTCTCAGTAATTTCGTACAATTTTCCTCAATTTCTCTACAACACCGGAAACAATACTTGCTGGTTATTTTAGCAGTGGGGTTGTCGGAAATATGAATGGGCACTTGCTGTTGATTTGAAATTATAGGATCTGTACATAATTGCTTCTAGCTTTAATAACTTTTCTGAAGTTGGAAGTAATCAATTTGAAACCTTAAGTGAAATCAATCTACATATTCAATTAGTATTTGCATTTGGAAGTTTCATTGCCTTGTGTCACCTGGTGGGGGCAAGAGAATAGAGATTGTGCTGAGAACTGTTTCTTCTAAGTAAAATCTAATACTGCTTGAACCAGTATCTGACTTGGTTATCTGCTGTACCATGAAAGAGGTTGTGTAAATACCAGTGGCTTATATGGAGGACTTTAATCTATCGATATGTAAATGCACTAATTGCATGGTGTATTTTATGCTGGCTTATATGGAGGACTTTAATCTATTGATATATAAGTGCACTAATTGCGTGATGTGTTTCTTGCTTCCAGTAATAAGAAGCCTGGTGAGGACAGTGATGCTGAATCATCCAGGGAGACGAGTAGTGACGGAAGCAGTGACTGTGAAGCAGAAAGAGGAGCCAATGGTGTTCTTCATGGGGCTTGGAGTCAGCAGAACCTCACAGATGCAAATACCCAGAGTTTGAATAGACTCTCACTGAGAAAGGAACCCTTCATGGGTTCATCAAGCAGTGAAGGAGAGATTTCCAACCCTCCTGGACTGCTTATGTTTGAATACTTGGAGCGGGATCCTCCTTTTAGTCGTGAACCTTTGGCTGATAAGGCAAGTTTATTATCTCCCAGGGGACAAGTGTGTTAAGCTTGTCATTTATGCATCTACTTGCATCGTAACATTTATGCATCTAATTGCATTCAACAGATTGCGGTTCTTGCATCACAATTTCCAGAACTTAAAACATACAGGAGCTGTGATCTATTGCCTTCAAGCTGGATTTCTGTGGCTTGGTATGTTGTTTTTTTCCTGACCAGAAGATGTCTATGGTCATTTAAGTATGAAATAATTCTTAATCTGACTTGTTTGCTATGCATACTCTTGATGAAGGTATCCCATATATAGGATACCTACAGGTCCAACCCTACAGAATCTTGATGCATGCTTCTTAACCTTCCATTCCTTGTCAACACCCTTTAGAGGTATCTCTCTCTCTCTCTCTCTCTCTCTCTCTCTCTCTCTCTCACTTCTTTTGTTTTTTGGGAGGGGTGTTGGTGGTGATGTTTGGGGGGGGCCATGATGTGGTTGCAATGTCTTTTGGAACAGGAAAAAGCACTAATTGGCTACATCTTCATAGATCAAGTATTAGGGAGGTTCACGGGGTGGACATTTCTACAAAGCTGTCATTGCCAATCTTTGGGCTCGCATACTACAAGTTCAATGTTTCTGTTTGGAATTTAAGTGATGTTTATGAATGTCAAAAGGCCATTTCTCTCCTGAAAGCTGCCGACAACTGGCTCAGGCGTTTGCAAGTTAATCACCCTGATTATAGATTCTTTATGTCCCATAGTTCATGCTTGAGGTGAGAAGGAGAGGTTACTACCAGTGGCTTTTTTCTTTTCTTTTTGCCCTTTTTGAAAATGCAATGGTATCAATATATTCAGTCATGGAAGGAAAGCCGGCCCAAATGGGTTAGATTGCTGTTTGTGTGAGCAAAAGTGCATGTGTGGCTTTACTTATCCTTGTATTTGGCTCTGCACTATTTATGCATGTCTAAAGAAATGCCCAAAGATCTCTAGTGCTGGCTTTTGCAGGGGATATGGAAGTAGAGTGAATGGTGATGTCACAACATAAATGACCACAAGGGGCACATGTTTTTGGATGGATGTAAATATGATCTTCCAAAATATGTTGCTGCATAGCGTATAATCCATATTGATTGTTCTGTCATGTTGGTGAATTAGCTTGAGGTGTTGATTCAAACATGTTAACCAGTTTGTAGATGATGATGAAAAGTGGGACATATTTGTATATTATGTAATTGTCAGTTTGCCCCCGTCTGTACTGCATACTATTGCACTGACATTTTACAGTGATCCTTCTTCCCCTGTTTAACATCTAAACTCCTATATTGCTTGTTAAAAAGTGTATTATCATGGAGTTTTCTGATTTGCCTGTCATTATTTTGCATTTTTAATCCAAATGAGCACAATGGCTCGTTTCAATAAGTTTCTACATTTTGTTTTTGTATGTTTTTATTAGTGGTGTCAAAATGGATGGGCTGTACATTTGGCCTGCTAACTAGTATTAGGCCCGATCCAGTCCGATAATTAATGATTGGGCTGAGATTTTTTGGTTAGTGGGCTTGCTCAATCTGAGTTTGATAAGCGGCACGAACTGATTCTCTAGACCTATCCAATCCTTCTATTAGCCCATCCAATAGTTCGTTTGGCCATATCCATTAGCCCATTAGCCCAATCTTTTAGCCTGTTACTCTGATCCATTAGCTCAATAAATTTGAAAAATCCGTTATCCCTATCTATTAGCTCGTTAAAATTAAAAAATCCATTAGCCCGTTAAATTTGAAAAAGTCCGTTAGCCTAATCCAGTACCCCGTTAGCCCATTAGCATGATCCAATTCGATCCAGCCCGTTATCTTAGGGGACCAGTCTGATGGACCGGATTGGACAGGCCTTTTTCTCTTATTGGATTAACCCAATCCGGTCAGATAATTTAATGGGCCAAGCCTGATCCAATCTAATAACCTGTTAGCACATTTCCTTATCGTACTAGGCTAGCCCGATCGACCCATTTTAACACCACCAGTTTTTGTTAATATTTAAGTTAAATTTCAATAAGTTTCTACATTATGTTTTTGTTATTATTTAAGTTAAAAATTTTGGAAGTTACTTTTAAAAGTTGATGTAGCAAAAATTTCTTGTTCCAGTACTTTTAAATTTTGGCAGTATTTTTAAGTGAAAAATTTTGCAACCTTCCAACTTTTTTGTAAGTACCAAAATCCTTAACATTTGAAACTTTATTTCTTTCCTTTTTTCTTTTTTCCAAACTGGGCCAGTTTATGCATTGTTATCGGAAGTGACATCTCTCCACTGTTATTGTTGAATAGACCTGATTCAGCATTTATTCATGAACGAAAACCATAAGAGTGTTAAGGAGGCAAGTCGGGAGAGAGAGAGAGAGTACTTCTTCCATCTTTCCATTATGCACATAATCTCTAAATACAATGGGGAATACAGAGTAGTTCTGACCTAGCTATTTCCATTTGTACCACAATCTGCACCATGTTTCCACATCTAAGAATTTAGCCCCATTTGCACAATATATATTTTGCATTTCCACCACATTTCCTTTTTAACTCAGATATTAGCATAATCCACCTACAATATCCTGTTTCACTCATAAACCATCATCAAGAATAGTGGAAAGCAACAACCCTCGGACAAATTCACACTTCCTAGCCTTCTCCTCTTGGTCCTTGTCTGATAGCAGTGGCTGTTGGGCATTTCTGTCAACATAAACTAGTGTTAGATTTAATTTTAAAAACGAATAAATAAGTCCATTTTATGATTCTTATTGTACAATATATGGATTGGGAGTGAAACAGTAGCATAGACATACTTTGCTAAATGGCCTAGGAAAAGACCACTGCTAATAAGGTCACCTCACTCACCTCACTGGAGGGTAGCATAGGATGTTACAGGCCAACTAAAAAATAGAGCTCACTAACCAAATAAAAGCAATTATAAATAAGAGTTGAGGAACAAATAAAGAAGGTCAATTGATGCCATGCTACGGATTTGCTGAAGGTTTGAATAATTTGAAATCTTCTAGAAAATTACTTCCTCTCAAAAGACAATTACTTCCTCCATGTAGACTAGAGAAGCTTGTTCAATATTAAAATCTGAAATCATATATATAATCTGCCCTTTGATTAATCATTATATTTTGAAATCATATACTCTACTTTTTGTTATAAAGTTCAATTTGCATCTTTTCATCCTTCTCTGAGATGCAATGGAGAAACATGAACAGAAAACTAAATAAATAATGAAACTACCCATACCTTTCCAACAAACTATCATCCAAACTTTGCTTTACTGAGCTTGGTTTAACTGAAGGATGAGATTGTAATTTCATGGGTTCATCAGCCAGACGCATATTGTTAATAAATGATGACAACAGTGGATCAGGTTCCGTATCAGAGGAAGAAACTTTGCACGAAGAACCCCCAAAAAGGGATTGTAGATTTCCTTCGCGGAGCTCCTTCCTCAATATAGAAAATGAATTAGATCCACCCTTACGGAATCTCCTCTTGCGCTGCACGTAATCTCTAGTCAAGGAAAATTACAAACACCAAATCTAAAACATTTCAGATGCAGTAAGCAGACAAAGATAATCTCTTGAACAAAATTGAAACAAAAAAAGAGTGCCAATGACAACTTAAGATGACAACTTTTCACAATACTTTGTCCACGTGTTTTCTTAAAAACATTAACGGATGGAAAAAAAAATTAAAACTACTTCCAAAAAGAGTTTGAATAAATTTAAAAAAAAAAACAAAAACAAAAACAAAAAAGCTTAATGCAAATGAGGACATCAATTTTCGAGAGAAATGTTTTACAGTAATATCACCAAAAAAAATTTGCAGGAGATACCAATCTAAAAACATTTCTAACACAGTGAGCAGACATGTGGATAGTTTCTTGTACAAAATTGAAACAAAAGAGTACTAGCGACAGCGTAATATTGACAACTTGTCACTGTAATTTGTCAACTTGTTTTGTAGTTCAATCCAAATACAGAAAATGTCTTTTAAATGGATCACCTAGCAAAATTCTGAGGATACTAAAAAATGCCTTTGAGCTCTACTGGTTTGACGGGTAGAAAGATTTTGTCAGACACTGAAACAAAAAGACAGGTTCTAGTTTGAAGTTAAAATGAAAAGATAAATTCTTGACACATTTGCACACATATTGCCCAGTTCAGTCTATATACACATCAACTGTATTTTAATCTTGAAGCCAAATTGAATTGCATGTTAACAGAAAGCTGGTTTCCTTATCTGATAAATCAACAGTTAGACCACATATAAGAATAAAGCAGATGCTTTGCCACCTGTCCTGACAGACAAAATGAACATCATATCAAGATAAAACCAAAACAAAATCAAAACACATTCCAAAACCCAGGGGTACAAAATCAATCTCGCATAAGAAAAGGATATTTTCAAAAAACTTCCATGTTGCGTAGTAATATGACCGACTATATCCATCCCCACCCTCTTTCCACAAACGGGACATACCTGAAAACACAGACAATTCAAGCAGCGTTGATTGTGAGCAGATGTGCAGTTCAAGAAGACACAATGAGCATCCTAATCAACATGCAGCAACAATCATAGCTTCTGCAAATATTTGTCTATCCTATAATATTGGCTATTTAAGAGCATCCAAAACAGACATACAATGGTAACATGCAGATTACAAGTTCTTCGCCATTTGAAAAAAGTAATATACTCTCCAGAATTTGCTCAGTGAATGTTGGTGGAATACAAGGCTCGTCCGTACACACCTAAAAGCAGTGTAACTTAAAGAAGCAACTAACATGTTCTATCAAATATGGATAAATTTATGTCTATCTAAATGTTTCCCCAAAGTCAGAATCTTAATCAACACGCAATAAAAGAAACTAACAAAACAAAAGAGTAAAACAGAACTATCCTTAATATATAATTGTGACCGAGTATTGTCACTATAATAACTCCCAGTTTCCCCTATGCTCTCTGTTTGGTTGCGAGGAAATGTCAATTTAACCCTAACCAATTTTTGAATTCGAAGTTCTCTCCATTTTCCAAAGATTCTCAGCAATCAAACACAACTTTAAAAGTAACACATGATTACTAAAAACAAACAAAAAAGGTATAAAAATGTAAAAGTATAAAACAATCAAATAATCATAATAAATACCCCATTTTTAGCTTCAACAGGATGGTCCTCATCAATATGGCAACAAAGTCCAACGATGTCGAAATCCTCCGCACAAAACGGGCAAAGATACTCCGTCCGCGAATCATCGTCACCGTCATTCTCTTCCATTCCTCCAAGGTACAGATCTACCATCCACACAACAAATTTCAATACGATCAAAACCAATTTCACACGAACTCCAAAACTTAAAACCCTAATCCTTCGTTTGGTTTCCGAGAAAGAGTGTGAAAAGAAAAAAACACAAATTACAACTTTACAAAATCAAAATTACTCCCCAAACATTTCACAAGTCCAACTCATCATTTGTTTTCCTGTAATTTTCTCGAGAATCAAACGGAACGTAAACGGCATTATGGGTATAATAAAGTTTAATCTAACCAGATCGAGATTGATAGCGCTTTGAAGCAGCAGAGATACGAGTGCTCCACGAATCGGAATCCATTGAAATTGACTCTTAAGATTGCTTCAAAATGTCTACGATTTTACTCTGAAATTATGTACTAATATGTTATATAAGAACGTAAACCCTAGAAAAGATGGAAGAAGACTGAGGAAAGATTGGAAGAAATGAGAGGGTGAGAGAGAGAGAGACAGATAACAGAAGTACTCTCTACCAACCTTCTTCGCACGGGTTCAAGAGTTTTATATACGACTGGTTCTGTAAACGGACACGAATTTTTAATGAATATCGGAAATGCCACTAACTACCTGAACTGTATATAGGCTCTGGAATTTCTGGGGAAAGATGGCACGTGCAGGAATTGCGTCACCCCTTGGGACGTAGCTACGTCAATTGGACGACGCTCGGGCAGCACGTGTGAAACTGTACTTTTTTTATTATTTTTTTTTTTTGGCCTTTTCGCGAGTGTCAAAATGCAATTTCATTGGTCGATGATTGTGTAGCACGTGTGAAGCTTCACTACTTTTCCAAATTTTTCCTTCTCAAGCGTGTCAAAATGCGATTTTATTGGTTGGAACCGTAGTTATTCGTCGTTCCTAGTGAAGACGCATGCGTCAGGTGGCTTTTTGCAGCACCAATTAGATATGTAGAAATAAAAGTAGATCTTTGGAACCAAACAAAGCAGCTCTCGTAGCTCAGTAGGTTAGAGCACCCGTTTAGTAAGCAGAGGTCTTGAATTCAACTCTCAACGAAAGCATTCTTACATGTACATTATTGTTTTAAGTACTTCATGTTACACCAACCTTCCATGCAAATGTACAAGCCAGCAGAACCATAAATTTTTTTTTTCCTCTTCGAGTATCATATTTTTGGCAAAACTCCATAGAACAGAGTAGAACACGAACCTTCCCTGTAAATGTACAAGCCAACATAACTATATATATATATATATATACATATATATACAAGCCAACAGAATTACAATAGACATTTGACAATATTGCATGCAGAAAACAGGAGGATGCCAGCTTCAGCTCTTCTTCTTCTTCTTATAACTATTATTATTCTTCTTAAAGTTGATTGTATCCAAAGCAGGGAAAGATCTTTCCAACAGGTCCGCGACTGTAAGCTTGAGATCAAAAGTCAGCCTCTCGAATACTGACGACAATATATTCACATCAGACATGGCCCTTTGGTTGGAGCTCAATAATGGAATCCCATAGTCCTCACGAAGTGCATGCAGTGAAATCCTTGAAGAAAGCTTTGATCCTGTTTAATGAAATTCACACATTAGCAGTGTGGGTGTATGAGAGAGAGAGAGAGAGAGAGAGAGAGAGAGAGAGAGAGACCGTTCAATTTCCTCAACTCGCGTGCCAGAGGAAGGGTGTCCAAAAATAGCCAATTAGGAGGAATCTCCACTGAGCAGCGGCAAAATTCATTGGTCAAAAAAGGTATATCAAAATTGCGTCCATTGTGAGCAACAAATAAGGCAATACCCTCATGGCGGCTTTTGATATAGTGCAATAGGATTGGAATCAAATCCTGCATCCTGAACAAGGAACTCTCACCAGTAAGACTGAACTAGCAAGAGTTGTCCACCATCTAAACAACTAAACCTACAATAAATGACAATTAACTTTAATATTTAATTAAATATTTCCTTCACTTTTGCTTTGGTTTTTGTCATATTCCTTTAACTACTATTTTTTGGTACACATGAGGGCTAATTTTAACCATTGACAGGTCCCAACTGCCTAATTTCAGACAATCTACTCTAAAATCCAATCAGTCTTTATAAGAACACATTTTGAGAGAACCATTTTGTTTGTTTTTTTTTTTCATCAGTAAACCAAAAAGGGATTGTCCAATGAAGAAATTGTAGCCAAGAAAAGGATGTCAAGCTCTTTAAACTACCAGGTGGCAACATGGGGTGTAGGGCTGCTAATTCAAACAAAAGCTACCAAAAAAGTTAAAAAGGTTTAAAAATTAATAATAATAATATCCTTCAAAGGTATGATAGTGGATTTCCAAAAAAAAGAATCTAATTTTTTTAATAAACAGATGTTCCAGAAAAGGAAAATGTAATCATTCAAAGAGAGAAGTGGACCACAAGTCAAATAACTAGAGGGAAAGAGAACATTGCTAATCAACTGTGGAAATAATCAATCAATATTTCACTAATTTAAGAACTACGTAGTCTGTACCTCGGAACACCTTGTTGATTCACCATGTGGGTAGTTATACCATGGACATGTGAATTTGGAACATCTTGCTCAGGGTTTACCAGGGTTTGAAAAGTACTATTCTCACCTCCCTGAAGATCCCGGATTGCAATTTCAACAATCCTTCCACGCTCTCTGCAAAATCCAGTGGTTTCAACATCAACAATAAATAGTTTTACGAGATGCTTTAGGTGTATGCTCTCCTGAATCTTCTGTTGAGCATCACAGAGTTGAATGCTTTTAGAGCAGTTCAATGATGGTGTACTTGTTCTTTCTGTCAGAGTGCTGTCCAAGAATTCATGTTTGAGGTTTCTAGGCTTGCTGGTCTCAGTGTCTACAGTTCTTTGTTCAGTTCTTCCTGTTATATGTGGTAAAATCCAAGTTCTATTTACTCCCCCTTGAGGTGACTCAGAACTATTGGTTCCCAGCAACTTGGACTTAAAACCACTTCTAAGAGGATTTCTCAATGCACAAAAGTTTCTGGACCAAAAACTACCCAAAGATGTTGATTGAAGGTAAGGCATTGAATGGATTCCGCATCTGGTGACTTGCAAAATGGATAACCCCATAGCACCTGTCCTCAATTGGATTTAGTAACTACAACAAAACTGGATCCAATTGTTTAATAAAAACAAGCAGGATGAAATCCACAATAAGGTGGCATTTATTATGTAAGAGTTAAGCACACCAAATTGAGCTCCATCACAAATTAGAAGAAAAGAGTTCTTTATGAATTCAGAAAAGGCTTGATTGCAAAAAACTACATCAAAACAGTTAAAACCTCACACCAAACCAGAAATCCTCGGGCCCGGCGCGGCGCGGTGCAATGGAGACCTAACCTTAACCCCAATACCCCCCTAATATTACAAATGGGCATTGATGCATTTCTATGTGCTTGCACCCGAAACCTCTCCCCTGAAAGAGGGGATACATTGCCACCAGACCACCAGGTTATCGGCAAGCCAGAAGTCGAGAAATTCAAAATGTTGGTGCGTCTGATTGTGACTGAAACAGTAATTCATGAAATCCACCCCCACCCCTCTTTCCTCCCCTCTTTTCTCAAAGAAAACATAAAAAAATGTTTGAAGACTCAGGGTTGAAACAATGATACTTAGTATATGTTGTGGTAAAGCAAGGCTCAACCAACTATTCCATATAATCTAACATAGTAACATCAAAAAATCTTTGAAGAATGAAGACTGAACCTGTCTGGATACAGCACTATATCATGACTAGATATCAAGTGGTCCTTCAAATGGATCATTGACTTTCAACGACTTGAAAATTGATTTAGAGATGTTGATATTGAAACTTGTTTAAGTTTCAAATAACAATCAAGAGGTCTGGTTTCTCAAGTAGACTTCAATTTCTGTTAAATGTTATTAGGATCTTTAGGTTAATCTGTAAGGGTACTTCTGTACTTTCACCTTTTGGTTTTTATATTATATATAGTGTGGGGGCTGATGTGGGGTAAGATACACAAAAGCCTTTTCTTCTTTTCCTCTCTCTTCTCTTTTCTCTCTTCTTTCACAAACCCTAACATAAGAAAACCCTAGATTCAACTTCAACTTGGTATCAGAGCAGGTTGAGCATCAGAATTTCTTGGTCTTCCAAAAAAAAAAAA